>JAGFZM010000983.1:214353-232291 GCA_017657215.1 Limnothrissa miodon
TGTGTGTGTGTGTGTGTGTGTGTGTGTGTGTGTGTGTGTGTGTGTGTCCAAGGCATGCTGTTGCAGTGGGTCCTCTCCAGAGCCTCTGGCAACATATGGGACCCAGTGTTAATGATGACACACGCCAGCAAAGCCTGAGGAGGTGGGAGAGAGGCGTTTTTGGTCACGCCCAAAAGCATGGTCTGGGCTCCGCCAATGTGATTAAAGTCATGTTTGGTGACAATTAACGGTCCTCTAGCCCCCAGCCTAAGGTCTCTAGGGGCCATAAGGGTGGGTGGTGCTGGTGGGAAAGAGCTTGAATAAGGTTGGGGGTTTAACGCACCAGCTGAGGTCCTGTTGTGGTTCAGGTGGCATTTTCAATCTTAATCTTGTTTCATAACCAAACCCCTACCCCACCCCCACCCCACATGAGCCACCCTTTTCATGTGTTGAATGTACCCCATGCCAAATTGACATGCAGACACACATCATGCATATTTATCACTTCTGGGTTTCATCTAATCAGGGACTTTTTCCTGTATTTTGCTATGTCACACAACATGAATGTATGGGGAATTTCTACATCACTAGTCTAATAGTAGTTGGCAGCAAGAAAAGAGTGCGTAGCAAGGCGCTCTTATTACCACCATCTACTTGACCTTGCACATTTTGTCATCAGACACCACTACCCATCATCAAGCCCAAATCCAAAGATCTTGAAATGAGATTGGTAGCCTCCCCTCCCCACGCGTAGGCATTTTTTTTTTTTCAGTCTCACCAATCCTGAATTAATGCATAGTGGTCCCAGTGGAAGAAATCAGGAGACAACCTAGAGTGTTTGACAGCTGGTCCTAACCCCACCCAGTTACACATGCTCATTAATGCTTAGATGCACTCGCATCTCTGTAGAAACACAGGGTCACAGGCAAAGACTTCTCACTAAAGCTCAATTTAATTGGATTTATTCTTACATTTCTTTCTATGAGGAATACAGAGGTCAAACAAAAAAAAATTACAAGAAATTACATTTTGTCATATTAGTAACTCTGCAGAAAAACAGTATTTTTAGTTAATTGTGGAAGAAAGTAAATGAATGAAAGGTGGTTTGACTCAACACCTGCCTTCTGCAAATGACCTCTTAATTAGAATGATGGTCCCTTTACTTACTGCTACTCGCTGTCATTTGAGAGCCTCAAGCAACTGTTGTATTTCTCTTAAAGGTAACAAATTGTAGCATTTTTGGTTGTTCATAATCTAAGTCTATGTTACCCCTTCACAAATATGTGCTTTTTCATGAATATTTACCACCACCATCGTCAAGTATTTCAAATGGTCGATTTACGTTGGCGTGAATGGATGGCCTCGCTCCATAGTCATTCGCCATCTTGAAATACATTAGCAGGTAAGAGACATAATACACTGATGCTTCGCCAATTGCCCGGCATTTTTCGAAAAAGAAAACAAGGTGGATCAGACATACTCAAAACCCAAATTTCAGGAAAAGGCGTCGTCGTCTTCTCCCAAAAAAGAAAAAGGATTTTGAAAAAGCAAGACCAGTGACACCGGAAAAAAGAGTGAACATCGATCGGAGCTGCTAATTCCCTAACGTTAGATGTGAATGGCATGAATCATGAATGCATGCACGATGAAGGAACAGGATTGAAAGACACGCCGAGTTTGCTTGCTGGTCTAACAGTAGGTGTAGGCCAGGGGTCGGCAAATAAGTTTGGACGCGGGCCATCACCATCAGGCAAACCATGCTTTCCTACTCAAAAAAAACTATATCCTACTCTATTTATAGGCCTATCATTAGCTATAGGCAACAAAATAAAAAAATATTAAATAATTTACATTAATTTAAAATGACTGCTGCAGCTCCTGTCATCAGTCATTCAACAGATAGGCTTAACAACCTGAATAGCTAATGATTTGGCTATGCATTAGTAGAAGTTGCTAATTCTCGCATGACATCCTCATGTTGTTTCTGTTTGGGATGTGTGAAACACTCCAGATTCTTAGGCTATGTCCACACGAAGACAAAATGCACATAATTTCCAAAACGTTTTCTGTTAACATGGAGCCAGCTCAGAAAATGTGTGCGACCACATGAATGTACGCAAAATGAGTGAAAATGATGTAAAACATACACCAAACTTGCCGGTGGCGCTGAGACAATGAAAAAAAACCGGAAACGTGAAAACGGAATTACGCAACAACAAAACAATGCGCTGTAGCACAGCTGAACTGTACGGCGCTATTGTTGTTGTCATTTGCGAAGTTTGGCGCATGCGCATTTATAAAGGGGTGGAGCTAAGAGCCAAGGGTTTCAGAGGAGGCAGTAACTATGAAGCCACAAAACTGGCGTCTTCAAATCTTTCCACTATGGGACCTGGTTTCAAAAATGTTTGTTTACAGACCCCCAAAACTCCAGCTTCGTCTGGATGATACTCCGGTTTGATAAAGTATTTGTGCGTTTAGGCCTGGCTTCGTTTCCGTGTGGACTTGGCCTTAGCTAGCGAAGCAAAATGTCACTGTCCAAAGCAACGAAAAGAAAAGTTGTTAGCGAATGTAGGACGTATAAAGAAGAGTGGAAGGAAAGGTCTGCGTTCAGCCTAGCTGAATTTATGAACATCCAACATCTCATCCTGCAAGGAGGTTGTAGCCGTTTGCAAAGAATATATTGGAAGGCACCACGCGACGACGCATGGCCAAAAAACATATCCACTTGCTAATTGGTGCTCTTTGTTAAGCGCTGTCTTTTGTAAAATGCGTTATACAAATAAAATTTTATTTAATTTAATTGAAGCGCTGACGGCTGGATATATACAGAGCTGCAAGATCCTGGTTCAGGCAATTAAAGCGCAGCAAAAAGTTACAA
Source organism: Limnothrissa miodon (assembly GCA_017657215.1). Taxonomy (NCBI): domain Eukaryota; kingdom Metazoa; phylum Chordata; class Actinopteri; order Clupeiformes; family Clupeidae; genus Limnothrissa; species Limnothrissa miodon. The sequence goes on from JAGFZM010000983.1 coordinate 217,211, forward strand.
ATGCGTCCCTCAACGCAGCGCAGCTCTCACACAAACAGGCTGGCGCCGATGATGGCGCTGGTGATAGTGTAATGAAATCTGTTGAATTGCCCTTTTTGACAGCAAATATTATAGGTTTTAATTTTAATCAACCTCATCTGGCTGGCCAGATATTATTAATCGCCGCTATTTGCCGACCACTGGTGTAGGCTATCAAGCTGAAGCTAACGTTAGTTCAGTAAGGCTCCCCAAGGTTTGGGATGTTATAACGTTGACTGGGTAGATTTACCTGAAATGAATGACAGTACCAGAAGTGCCATTTATTTTATTTATTCATTTAGCTTCGTCTAAGCCAGGGATACTCAATGCGCGGCTCGTGAGCTGCATGCGGCTCACCAAGCCTTAATTGGCGGCTCGCAAGCTTATAAAATAATGGGAACACAGCCAATACATTTTTTTCAAATGTGCTACATAAACATAATGAGTGTGCGACACAAACATCTGCATACACTAAGTGTAAATTAATGGTGTGTCCTAAAGGGGGCACCGTGACTCCCAGCAACGCACTACTCCAACAGTTGTTTACAGCACGTCACTTCACCGCTGTGCACGTGCAGCCTGTTTATCGGCATTCATAGACAGATCTCCACTAGCCAAGAGAGTCACAAAATTGATTGTTTAATTAAAAAGGGGCAAAAAACAACAGAGACACCAGGCGGACAGACACACAGAACTGTAAGGTAAATATGGTTATACAATTGAAAATGTATTGGCTGTGTTTCTTTTTGTAGGATGTCCAATATGTAGAAATGCACACTTGCAAAAGTGACTTGGTATGTTGTTGTGTGAGTGGCAGCTCGCCTCTTGATTTTGCTCTTCCAATGTGGCTCTTGTGAAAAAAAATCACTGGTCTAAGCTATTTTACATAGCCTAATTTCATAGCCCTCTGTTTGACTTGTACCCACAAGCTACAGGTTTCATACTCATTTGTTTGTAACAAACAGGTAAAAATTGTGTGTTAGGCTAAGTCATTAGGCTAACCCTTGTTTTCTTTCCACAAAGTGGCAAGCTTAGTGTTATCATTTTATCTACGAAATGACATGCTATTATATTCCACTCTGCACTCAAGTGTGAGTAAGCTGTGAGCTAGTTGTGTGGTGGGTCAACCGTGAGGTATAAGATTACAGAGTAAGAGGGGGAAGAGGGGATGTTCGTTTGATACAAAAGCAGCCATTCTTATTGAAACATGGCTACAGAAGTAACCTTTCGTTTGCTTTTTGTCGAGTCGTTAGAGACAGACCTACAATGTCAATATTACCACATCTCACTCATCTCATTCAAAGAAAAATGTAATTTCTCATTTATATTCACTTGTTGCCACTGCCTTTAGCTAGACATTTGACATATTGGCGTTTTGACTAGCGAAGGCTACCGTAGCTGTAATACATACTTCAAACTGCATGGCGCAACACTAAACAGTATTTTGGTTTACACATTGGACCTTTAAGCTTGTCAGCCAACAGCTAATATAGAGTTGGCAAGTCAACCACGTAATTCTGTATGCTGCTGGCTAGCATTTTCCTACTTCCGGTCCCAATGGGAAAACCCCTATGGGAAAATGAATGGCTGAATTAACAAAACAACACATACAACATATACGTCAGTGTCTGACCTAAGAGGACCTAGGCATTCGTTTTTTATCAATAAAATGAATAGCAACATCGTCTGGGTGTGTTTTTTTAGACGCACATAAAACTTTGTTCAGGGTTTACGCCAGACGATGGCGTACTCGCAATGTGCGTGCGCACAAAAATATTCAGATTTATAAAACTGTGCGCACGCACATTCCACGCAGTTTTCCCTTTATAAATCACAACCTACTCTAAAGTTGCGGCACCTGTGCGTACTTCAAACCACACCTATAATTGATTATAAATATTCAGCGAAACACCCTTAATGAATATTAAAATCTATTGTAAGCATGCCGAAAGCCAGTGAAAAGAAGCATAAAGCTCAACGTCACCGTAACCGTTAGTGTCAAACCCACCATTAACATTTATTACTAAAAAAAAAACTGCACAGATCTCCCTGCTGAGTGTTGGTAAATCCAACTGCATAAATGGACAGTCTGACTGTAAATATGGCTATATATGATGAAAAAATAAAAACAGTCTGAGAAATTGCTGGAGTAAATCCACTACAGTAGTCTACACTCATCTTAATAGAGAACACTAGAAGATCGTGATTTGTTGTGACAGCTGTCAATCAAAGTCAACCACCCATTTTATTTATATTAAAATAACATTTTAAAAAAATAATTCCTCTGGGAGAAATCTTTTTTTGTTTGAAGGACTATGGACTTATTTTTTCAAATGAAATACTTTATGTAGATGTTTTAGAGGTGAAAAGTTACACCAAAAATTGGCTACTTGGCCATAGAGATACATGGAATTGAGCGGGGTTATAATTGTACTACAAACAGACTCCAGGAGGTGACTAGACTTCTAGGTGCTTCAACTTTTCTGGTGGATTCGCTGTCCACCTATATATATTGACTGAAACCAAATAACAACTTATTGTAAAACAACATCTCTAGAATCTAGAAGTTCCAAAAAGAAAACCAAATTGACAGTCAAAGGTGGTCAAAATTGATCAAGTCAAGATATTGTGGGACTTTTTAAGGTACAAACTGACAAACCGTTAAAGGCCTACAAGTCAGACGTTGCCAGCCAGCTGTGTTACCATCCTATGGGAAAAAAAAAAACAAATTAAAAATATCAATTCATGAAAAACAATGTGTAATCTTTTTGAACGATATTGGCCTGTTCAAAGGAAAATTGAATTACATTTTGATTGTTTTTTTTTTTTTTTAACCCAGTCCTAATACTGATAGAGGTGGAGGTATACAGAATATAATGCAATAATGGATTGGAAGCTTACTCTTAACTTACCTGTCTCTCACCCTCTGTTTTTCTCAAACATCGCTTTTCTCAGCTGGTGCAGTGGAGAAAATAGGTTGGGCATTTGGATTGGGGTTGGAGAGGCTTGCGATGGTCCTCTACAGCATTCCAGATATTCGTATCTTCTGGAGTGAGGATGAACGATTTTTGAAGCAATTCCGCCTGCCCAGTATTGATCATCCTGTCTCCTTTCAGGTAATTTTGGGGCTGTACTGTTTTAATGAATGCATTTGGTTAAGTCACAGAACAGAACATTTACAAACAGAAAATGAACAAAAAATGTCCAAAATGTACATATGCATATGGTGTTTGTTGTAGCCTATGACTGTGGCCTTTTTGACGACCTTAATTTTTGGTGAAGGCTCCCATTGGTAGAATGGCTCCAAATGAGCCATCTTTAGGTCATGTTGGCAGAAAGAGTGCCATTAAGGACCAAGTTGTTTCTTGTCTTAGTTTTGTTAAAGATGGTCTATGCAATGCTGTTCGACGTCACTTCTGCTAACGTTTCACATAAATACAAAACAAAACAGAGCAAGCTCCCCCCTCCCCCCCTGTGTAATCGTCGTACCTTAGTCAGCATAAGCAGTATAATTATCACCGTCTTGTAATGTTGCTTTCATGAGATGGCTTTGGAGATAACTGTTATTTTTTGTTTTTGCATGTGAATGCTCTCACAACAAGAAATCGTAACTTTTACCTGTCCAATAAAAAACGTGCCACCTCTGCATGACTGCATCCGATTGGAAGTTCTTTTGCCGGCGAAGTCCACCGTTCAAACGAATCCCCAATGTAAACCTGGGGCTTATTAAGTTGCTTCTCAATTTCTCTTCTTCACGCCTTATATTCCTCCGAGCATCTTTTCTTTGGATGTGCCTCAGCCATTTTTCAAAAATAATTTACCGACACAGTATTGCTAACTCACACCCGGATTCACGCTGTACAATCAACACTGTCGCACGTGCATTAACCCCCACCTTCTTGACAATCTGTTGGCCGTTGTCTGTTATTGCTTTGGTGCACAACCTCCTGCCCCTAGTGTTTGTTTTGGTATTGCAGCTTCTGTGTTGTGTTTTGAGACCGGGTTTTTTCCCAATGTATTCAGCAGGCAGACAGCAAGCCAATCAAGGGGTGGTAGAAACGGTTTGAGATAAAAATGAAATTGAGCTAAAATCTTGCAAAATTGCATAGAGCACCTTTAAGGGCCACCACAGAAAACACTTTCATTACGTAATGGCTACTCATCTCCCTACAATGCTAGTCAGGATGATTCAATTGAGCTGATTTTCTCCCATTCAGTGAACAGGGGGAAGAGTTGTCAAAGCTGAGCTTGATATTATTACAAATATTTTAGAACTTCAGGGGCTGGTTCTAGGCTACCTGAATAAAATTCAAGATATTTCAAATAATTTAACACATTATCTTTAGTCTGTTAAAACTACTGCTACTCTAACTTAGCCTACTTAACATAGTTGAGAGTGTACAACGTAAATTAAGTCCTTAGCTGCGACATTCCTGCAGCTCATCCTGCTTACATGACAATTTGCTACTTGTCTTGAAAGGGTTCAAAGCTTTATTGTCATGTGCACAAATAGAAACAAGTTTCCCAGTTGGCTACAATGAAATTCTTACCCCGCCACCCCGTTCTGGATGTATGACAATATATACATTCGGTATTAACATGACTTGCACCGTTACAATACAACACAAACCGTTCTTTAATAGGTTACATAATATGCCTACAACTCGTTCAGAAGTCTTCAACATCTAACGATAATGTTAACGTTAGAGCAACAAGCTACCAAATACAGCCTGTATCTGTGATGAGCTCAGCTCAGCTAGAGCTCTCGGCATTATATCAGAAGAACGCATACACTGAAATCAATTAAGAAACCCTATTTTAAGTTTGGACGCAACACACTGGCCTGCATACGTTCCTGATTGAGATCTTCAACAGCTTGCACCTGAGAATTTTTAATAGGCACGAATGGCAAGCCGTGTTAACATTTAAAAGCTAAACTGGATATGTATTAGAGATATCCGCAATTCAGTTCGTCCTAGTCAAAATTAACATTTCAGATATCTGCAACGGTATTCTTCCTATCCACACATGTAATTTCAGATATCCACAACGTCATTCTTCCTAGGACAAATGACGTCACTTTCCCCATTCATTTCTATGGGGTTCCTCATTATAGATATCTACAATTCAATTTCAGATATCCACAATGTGAATTACGGATATCTTCGACTAAATTATGACTATCCATAATTGCAGTTTGAGATATCTACAATTCAGTTCCGCGTAGTCAAAATTCCAGTTCAAGATATCTTCAATTCCTCTCAGTTAAAGATATCTATATTGTCCTTTTTAGATATCTTAAATTAAGTTTTTACTAGTCAAAATGACATTATAGATATCTGGAACTGGAATTTTGTCTAGTCAAAATTATGTTGTAGATATCTCAAACTGGAATTATGGATAGTCGTAATTTAATTGTAGATATCTATTATCAAGATATAGATATCTTCAAATTCATTTTGATTATAGATATCTCAATTGGAAATATCTTTAACTTTAATTTTGCCTAGTCAAAATGTAATTACAGATATCTTGAAATGAAGTTTTGACTAGGGAAAATGATGTTTCAGATATCTGCAATGATGTCAGAAGAAGTCAAAGGAGGAGCTTGCAATTGGCGGGATGCTTGTATGAATGTTTGATACGGTATATATTTCTCGTACAACTCTCAAGTGAGCGAAGCTCTTGTTCGCCACACAATCCTTGATTATATGCTTTTTCTATTCCATGGAATTTTCTTAATATTTTGTTCACAACAGCAACCACCATTTCTTCTGCAGTAAACTTTTCAAATAGGCTACTTTGTTTGCTGGGCGAATGGAAACAACTACTTTCTCTTCCTCCAGCTGATTTGGGTTTGTATCCAATAGGAAGCCTAGCATGAGCAACATCATGCATGACAATTCTGGAGAGTCAAAATGACATTTTTGATATCTTGAACTGATATTCTGCCTAGTTAAAACTGGATTACAGATATCTTCAATTGTCATTTAGGATGTGTGATGAGGTGAATATCATTTTCAGTGATGTCATTGTAGTATCTACAAATCAGTTTTGACTAGTTGACTAATTACAGATATCTCTAACTGCCATTGCCTCTAGTCAAAACTGAATTACAGATATCTCTAACTGTCATTTTGACTAGTTAGAATGTAATTTCGACTAGTCAAAATGACATTGTTGATATCTATAATACTAGTTCCGGATAGTCGAATTTAGCGAATATATGTTAAAAGGGCTTGCCATAGGCACAGGCTCTTCCACCCTCTCAAACTGGCGCATCCATTGGTGAAAGTTGGAGACGCCAAGGTCCGCCTTACTTTGCTTCTGATTGGTTTACATTGCGTGTTACCTTCACGTAGTTGTTAGAAGGACCGCTTGATTGGTCTGGGATTGGTTATCTCGGTCAGTCAATCAGTCACTCGGACTACGGCAAAGCAAGGACCAAAGTTTATTATGGAAAAAAAAGAGAAAATATTGAATGGGGAAATAAGCGTGAGAAATGTCAAGTGTGACGTGTGGTGTGAGAATGTGTCAAATTGCGTGACTGTCACGCTCAAAGCATGAGACTTGGCAGCCCTGCTCTTGTAAAATACAAAATTCGCGCTATGCACCGCACCACACCCGTTCTTTTCAGTGACACGCCCGACAGAGCGCAAAGCCATCTGCTATATTGAGAACGTACATTTCTGCCGGGAAAAAGAATGATGCGCTCACACAAAATAGCAATGATAGGTTGCGCAAGTCGCGAAAGCACTGTGCGCCGTGTGCATTATCGGGCCCTGTATGTTGTATGATTCTCAAGGTGGTACTCGCTCTCTCTAAAGTGTTTGATGCATTTGTTGTTTTCCCTGGCCATTTAAACGCTCTGCAAATTAAAGACGGATTTTATGCAATCACGGGTATTTACTAATATCAAAATAGGTGTCAAACACTTCAATAAAGGCAATTGTGAAACTTATGACTAACAATTTTCTATAGGTTTTCCAATAGTTCCAAGAGCTGTTGACTGCACACAAATCCCAATCAGTGCACCGCTGGGAGAGCATAAGGGCGATTATGTCAATCGCAAATCTTTTTATAGTATCAATGTGCAGGTATTAGGTGTATTTTAATATGTTATGTCCTACTTCAAGTTCACCTTCTCTTCACTGATTGGACCCATATAAAGTATGGGTTTGCATTTAGTTTGGGAGATAATTCTGAAAATGATATAGCCTATAATCTTTCTCCTATCCATAACAAGTTTAACACGTCTTTCTGTCCCCCACGAGCTGGCCCTGTTAATTTACAAGTGAAATATTTTGCCTCAATCTTCTTGCAAAAGTTTACAAGTTAACAAAATTACCAAATAGCTTTAAATTCTTAGATGATGTGATCACCAGTACATGGTGACAAGCCTGGATGCAAGGTGACCAGGCTCAGTCCACGAGCTTTTTTAGGGAGTCTATCCTATCTGCAAGATTTGAAGAAGGCAAGGCGATCTGTGTCCTAGAGTTTTTTTGGGACAAATAACCGACATATGACCTTTTAGCTCTCCATTTCATCACAGGCGGTTTGACATCAATTGATATGGCGCTTCTGAATTGTGTTGCATTTGTAGGCGATTTTAAGAAATCCAAGTTGGCAATTTAATTATTTCCAAACATTTCAGGCATTCTGCAAACTAATAATCCCCCGTAGCCTAACAGAGATTTAAACCCACTATGTGTAAGTTTTATTTTTTTTCGTATGAGAATTTCTCCCATCTATCGGCGAAGTGGTATACTGCACACGTTTGAATAAAATGTATTAGCCCTTCCCTGCCCACGGTCCTCATTTCCAATGGTCCTCATTTTGAAAATGGTGGCGCAAAATGGATATTCTCATTTGGTACCCAGCCACATCTATATATAAATTGAAATTACCAAGTTTACGGGAACACTACAATTTATTCATGGAGGTAATTACCATCATTTTACATTATATTTTTAAAAGAAAAAATGGATTTTTAATAAAAGACGAAGATAAATAGAAGATATATCCTACACATAGTGGCTTTAAGAAAGTTTCACTTCACCTGATCAGCAATACGTTTCCAACAAACCTGTCTTGCCTTGGCAGCCGATGTGTTTGATTTTCCCCGAAGAGTACACTGAACTCCTGAGCTTCTCATGATTATTGTGCATTTCCCATCAGAGAGATAAGGTTATCGTGTCACCGTTGAAAAAGGTTACTTGCGCTGCAATCCGCCCCTTTTATGTGAACGCACACAAACTTGAGTTAGGTTAACACTGGTTCAACAAATCAACCTCTCAACCAGCGTCGTAGCACCAATTAGGATAACAAGGTTTTGTCAACCCCGGTTTAACAAGGTATATTGGTATATTGGTATATTCCCTTCGTAGTACAGGCCTGAGTACCAATATAGCAATATTGGTATCTGATTGGGTCATTAAGACTTGTAGGATGTTGTGCTAGGTCTCTGACCAGCTGCACCAGCTGTCACTTTCTCAGGCTAAGCATGCAATTTGACTCTCTTAAGCAAGGTTTCCACGCTTCCTGGAAAACCTGAAAACTTTAAGAGTTATTTTCCAGTCATTGAAATGACCTTTGATAGAAATCGCGAAATCATGAAATTGATTGCAATTACTAATTGAACTGGCATTAATATTTCAATTAATATTTTATTGTTGAATTCAAATGGCACATTCCAGAGCATAATTTCACAACCACATAGTAGCTGTTTGTTGAAGCCAAAAGTAATCCCATCTTAATGCCAAAACAATGAGATGGCTAATGAGATGTCCTGGAAAAATTAGAGGGCACCTTGCAAAACTATACATTCTGTCCAACTGCTTCCTTTTCCTACAATAGTTTCAAATAAAAAGTCCTCTCAGCAATAGCAAGCAATTAAATAGTTTAAACTATTAAACTACTATATAATCTGTTATTACAACTATTGATCAATTCAACTGTTGAATTGTATAATTATTTATGACAATTTACAAATATATGCATCCAATATACTCCTGTACACAACCTATTATAGTATTAGACACATCCTCAAAAATGTGAAGTGTTGTATAAAGTTATGACCTAATTCTTAATGCATTAAAAAAATTATCTTCTTGACAGTAGACTTAATTTTGTCATATTTTCTTAGTCTTTATATGCTATTTCCTTCTCTTTCATAGGCTCTGAGTAAATTTCCTCCTCTATGGAATGACATTTCATTCTGGCTTCCTATGGAGGGTTACACAGACAATGACTTTTATGACCTTGTAAGGAGTATTGGGGGTGACTTGATTGAGAAGGTGGCCTTAGTGGACCAATTTACTCATCCAAAGTAAGTCTCATATGGTCTCTCTTTTACCTAATTCATTAACATTCATCGGATGCTCTTTTGACAGTCAACATACCAGTTGCACCTAGCAAATTAGCTGGATAACTTTACAATTAGTATATATTAGTATACTAATATATGTGTATGTATTATATATAGTATATTTTAGTGGTGAATATTATGAGAAAATACATTTAATTTGACTCCATAAAATTAACAGTTTTGACCTTGACTATTACCAAGTAAAACAGAAGAGTGGCATGGTCCATGAGAAGAGATAATCAATTAGGGGAATAATTACTGTTAATATACTGTTAATTACTGTTAATATACTGTTCCTGTTTATTTAACAGGAAGTCAATGAATGCAAATAGCAACTAAACAGGCATAGCAGTGAGAGAACAACAAACTTTCTCAACAAAATATGAAGAAATAAACAAAACTCAAAGGAAAGAGAGAGAGTGTGTGTGTGTGTGAATGAGTGAGAGAGTGAGAGTGAGTGCTGGTCAAGAGTCCCAGCAAAAAGCAAGAGATTCAGTCAAGTAAAAGCGCTGGGAGCAGAGAGAGCTCAAGAACTTCGGAGAACATTGATTTTATCCCCACACATCCTTTTCAGACAAGGCAATAGCCATCTGCCTGCAGTGATTGGTCAGGCTATTTCTGTGTTATATGTATATATATATATATATATATATATATATATATTATAAATATTTGGGCTTAATGTCCTGATGTTTTGTAAAACAAGATGAGAAATGATGGCTGTTAAATCTGTAAACATCTGTTGTGATTTACGGGTCTACCAGCCATCACAGAACTTAGCCAGTGGAAATGCTATAAATGAGAGATAAGAGATAGCTTTTGTATTATCATCACTGACGCTGCAAAAAAGTGTGATGTCGGATGAAGTGAAAAAAAAAAGGGACATGATCGAGAAAGAGCCTCTCATTAGAGTGAACACAGAACCGGCTCTCACTCGGGGAGAACTGAACAGGCGGCTATGTTAGATGCAAGACGCATGGTGACCTTGCTTTGTTGCTACTGGGCTTGTAAGAAAATAATGACAAACTTATCATTAGGCATATTTGAGTTATGAGAGATTGCACCAAGATAAATGAGTATGAGATGGACAAAGTCAGGGACGGACTGGCCATCTGCCATACCAGGCGTTTTCCCAGTGGGCTTCAAGTGCTTTTTGGACCGACAGTCCCCAGTTATATTCGTCTAACCGTCCTATTTGACCGCAAACCAATAGAAAGCCTGGGGTGGCCCAATCATAATATGCACCAAGATGTTTTGCTTTGTTCCTGCCTGTGTATAGCAGGCTTCAGCAAAAATTTTCTAATCACCCACTCAGACTATTAGTTGTTTTCTTTACTGATTTGGACCTGGTCCAATCATATAATTTGCAAATTTGAAAATATTGAAAGTTTGGATAATGTTCTGTGACAAAGTTACTAATGCAGGTGAAATTGGCTAATAGGCATAAACAGACATTACTGACTGGAAAAGAAAATAAACATTGATTAGTAGCCTACATTTTTAGCCCTGAAAATGTTTTAGACTGTTTTTATATAAGTGGTTAAAGACAATGCAGGCTACAGAAATAAAAGTTTTTTCTATTGGCTATGCTACACCATTGCAGCTTTCTATCTCTTCACAAGGGAATACAGTCATTTTAGTCATATTATTTCCACTACTAACCAAGATGAAAAATACTTTAACAGGCAGTATTCTATTTTTGTTATTAGGCTTCTAGTAGGCTTGGGTTAAGCTACTTTTTAGGCATGGAAATAATGAGTTTGGGCTGTTTTATGTAGTCTAAGTAGCTAAAGGCATGTTACAATGAATCACACTTAAAATGACATTTTATTATTGCCAGTGTAATGATCAAAAAAAAGCTTAAAAAAGCCACACACAAGCTAAATAATGTTAGAAAATTGAAAATACATTTTGAAAAATAAATACAGAAATATAAGAAAGCCATACATACACATAATGGGAGACATTTCTGATATCATTTGGCTCTTGCGTGTGGCTTATAGATGAAGGCAGACATCCAAGAACTTTACTGTCGCTTGGGGGTTACCGCCCATTACCAACCTAAACCTAATCATCTTTTAATCACGTTTCATTTTCCATTTGTCTATGCTACTACAAAAGAGTCTGTTTGATGAGGGTGGTTGGGTTGTTCAGCCGATCATACTCTTTCAGACCATTGATAACGATTAAATTTGTCTCTAGTTGTCTCTATGTTTTTTGCAATAATCATCCGAATTAAAAGTTGCTCAGTACTGCCTAACAATAGTTTTAGGCTCTAAAATGTGATTGGAATCATTGAACATTCAAGGTTACGTTAAGCACCAGAAATTCATCTCCAAGATGAACAAAAGTCATAGGCTTTAATATGGTGTGTACCTTTATCTAATTTTCAGAACTAAAAGAACAAGTCACTGTTACCGCCTCACTTACCGTCATATGGAGAGAACTTTGACACAGGAGGAGGTGCGGATTGTCCACCAGGCTATTGAACAGGCTGTTGTCCAACACCTGGGTTGTGAGGGAAGGTTCTGACTCCACCCCATGAAGGCATATTCAAGACCTATTGCCCTGAACAAAGGACCTTTAAATGTACTCATCTCCATGTTGGCTATTTAAATTGTGGTAATGGCTTTGTTTCAGTTTTGTTTTCCTATCCCCATCAGTTAGCATTGGCTGTTGTAATGCTACTATGTTGCACCAGATTTTCTTATTTTCATACCTATAGACAGCTATCAGCAACATTTAACAACAGGAATGTTGATTGATTCACACCAGATTTCTCTTTTCAGTCTTGAAATGTGTGCATTGGTTGCTAATGGTTGCTAAAGCCTCTGTACTGTATGTATTTTTTTTAACTAGGAAAATTTTCATCACTAGGAAAGGAAATTGGTGCTCATGCTACCTCTAAGCTAGGTAAGTTAGTATTCACTTGGCATAGTTTGAAATAAAGTAATTTGCAAGTTTTACAAGTTTCCATCAAATTTCTTTTTATATGAAATGAAATTAATTTTCATACTGTATAGGCAGAATGATTTCTTTGATCTCAGAGGGAATCTTTGTAATCACTTTGCAACGCTGTTATGGACACACATCAACATTCAAACCGGGTTCAGGTTCAGGCAAAAACATATAAATGCTAGTTGTGTTCGATAGAAATAATGGGCCCATCACTCTAAGGGTGTACTCACACTTGGCATGGTTGCCGTAAACCGGGCCCGAGTACGATAGTCCCCCTTCCCCACTGCTCCTCTGGCCTGCACTCACATAGGGTTTCAGTATTCATGCAGGAGTACGCTTACATCATTAAAAGGTGCAACTGCTTCTGTTAAACAGGAAGAATGGTGCTCTATCTGAACGCAATGCAGTCCATCACTCTCTCTGGTTACTTGGTTGAATGTTATTTTGTCTATAGTTCAATTGATTGTCTTGAGTGCCCTTTTTTTTGTAGTTGTCCATGCTCGTGATCGTGAAAATGTGATCTTTATTTCTATGCCTACTTTTAACAGACTGTAATTGTGCTATAATTTTGTTTGGTCCGCAGTAGTCCACAGCCCTCTCACAGCCTGTTGCACATCTATCTAACACATCTATCACTTTTATGGCACGAAAAAAAAAATAAATAAATATGCAAACCGTGACTGAGTCCAAGTGAACCATACTCTGGCACACCTCATCAAAGCAGGCCAGGGACGACTAAATGAACCACGCCCAGGCACAGTTTGGAGCCCTCACACTAGTCAAACAAACCACGCTCAAACACACTCGGGCCCGGTTCAAACACCTTAATTGCGGCTACTGTAGTCAGGAGCCCGTAGTTGCGGAGTAGGCCTAATATGTACTGTGCTTCAGCAAGAGGAATGAACTGAAAAAGTGAGAGTATTGTTTTGTATTTTGTATTATACCTGAACAACATTATGAGTTAATATGAATGAGTTGAATAAGTTTGACTTATCCTAAAATCCACCACCATCTCCACAGTCTTTAGAGCACACATGGGCAATATACGGCCCGTGGGCCGGATCCGGCCCAGGTACCGCCTCAATCCGGCTCCCGCGATGCCCTTGCAATTTGGGGGAAAAAATGCCTTCGAGTCCCAATCGATCCTGCTATTATAAATCAATCCAACAGATGTCGCTGTGTAAAATTCCAATTTGGTTACCGGTAGGCCTAGGCTACTTCTTTTCTTCACTTTTCAAAGTAACAAATTCTAAACGGCCACCATTAAAACAATGTCAACATGAGTGCAGGAAAGAAAATAAAAGTTGAGTTTTTTTTCAAGTTAGAGTTTTTTTTTAACAAAGAATGGACAAGGAAGTATTTCTTTACGGACATGGGCTGAAAGGTGATTTGTTTGATAACGTTATGTCAAGAAAGCCGTTTCTTTACTTTGGAATGTAGCGGGACATAGTAAACAAACAGAAAAAATGATCTATAGAGTATAGATCATGACAACAGTTCAGGTAGTAGGACTACTGCTCTGCCAAGCGAAAAGACAATCTAGTGATGGCCAGATCGTATTGTGACTTCCAATGAAGTCTCGAACATTTCACGTAATTTTTAGCCGATGCTCCGTATTGAGGCGTGTGTCAAAATGGAGAGATCACGTGACGTGATGTTTGAGGCCTCGGTTGCAAATTATAGCAACAACACCTCATCCATGTTGAGGCATTACTGTAGTGTGCATAATGGCAGAACTGATTCTGATGGAAGGTGTGTATACAGTATATGTATTATTTACCACTGCTATTAAATTATTTACTTCTCTCTCAAAAACCAAGCTGCTGGTCCTCCCAGCTAAACCAACTTTTCACTTTTGCATCAACTCTGGCTCCTTGTCTCTTGCTCCCTCACGGGTAGCCAGGAACCTAGGTGTTATGATTGACGACCAGCTAACCTTCAATGACCATGTTGCTTCTGTTGCCCGGGCCTGCCGCTTCGCACTATTCAATATCAAAAAGATCAGACCATACCTAACTCAACAAGCCTCCCAATTGCTGGTTCAAACTATGGTCCTCTCACGCCTTGACTACTGCAATGCCCTTCTGGCAGGACTTCCTGCCTGTGCCGTCAAGCCACTTCAGATGATCCAAAATGCTGCGGCGCGTCTCATCTTCAATCAGCTGAAGAGGACGCATGTCACCCCTCTGCTAATTGAGCTCCACTGGTTGCCTCTGGCGGCTCGCATCAAATTCAAATCACTGATGCTGACTTACAAAGTGCTTAGAGGATCTGCCCCTTTTTATCTAAGCGCTCTCATAAAAGCTCAGGCTACCCCCCGACAACTCCGGTCCTCCAATGACTGTCGACTGGCAGTCCCAGCACCTCGCCCAAGGCAATCCAGACTCTTCTCATGTGTCGTCCCACGCTGGTGGAATGACCTACCAAAAACAATCAGAACAGGGCCATCTCTGGAGGCCTTCAAAAAGCTCTTAAAGACCCAGCTATTCAGAGAACATCTTCTATCCTAGCACTAAAATGAACTGAAGCACTATCCCCTAGCACTATGCTCCTTAAGGTTTCTGCTATGTAGCTTGATTGTTATCCTCGTTTTGTAAGTCGCTTTGGATAAAAGCGTCTGCTAAATGCATAAATGTAAATGCATAAATGTAAACCGGTCAGTATCTGGTGTGACCATCTTTTGCCTCTTGCAGTGCAACACATCTTATGTGATTGTCAGATTGTCAATTGTGGCCTGT
>JAGFZM010000983.1:232691-272237 GCA_017657215.1 Limnothrissa miodon
AGAGTCTGTATTAGTAATAACCTATGGGACTTAAAAAAATGGCAAAGAAAACATGTCAGAAACTATATTTCGCTACAATACTTGGGTTGGAACATTCATGAACACCAATAACCACTCGGTAAGTTGCATATATTTTGGGTTATAGATATATTTAGGGTTGTTTTAAGGACGGAAACAATTGCCCAACGCTAGCCATTTTGAAGCAGGCAGAGGCAATTCTACATTTTCCAAATACCCGAGCAATCGTCAAAATTTCAGTGTCAACTACTTTATTGCATTTTAGACAACCCGTGGAAGGGGCTCAAAGTTTTGAAAACTGAACTATGCCTTTAAAGACAGGTTTCCAACCCTTCACTCCCTCTTCCACATGACCTCTGGCAGTTGGATTGGCCCTTTGAGTTGTGGTTCTGCCTATAGGTTTCTTCCTTAGTAGGAAGTTTTTCCTTGCCCCTGTTGCTCTTGGGTGCTTCTTGTTAATGTTTGGGAGTAGTGCTAATGGCATAACTGTTGCCTTTCTTCAGTCACCACCCGTAATGTCACAAAAAAGTATGTGAACGTTTTCTTGAATCCTTAATATGCATTACCTATTTTAGGTGCATGAAGAACAAATAGTGAACTCAACAATTGTTCTCTAGATGGTAGGTTTCTTGACATACAGTAGCTGGGTGGCAATACAACAGGTCTCATAGCTTAAGAGTTTGTAATGTTACCTACATTTCAGTTCAGAAACAATGGCTGATGCTGCATGCAGATCCGTTCTGTCCACCTCTTTTTTGTGGAATTTCCCTTTAAACCATATCCCAAATGTGCTCTATTGGATAGAGATCCGGTGGATGTGGAGGCCATTGGAAGACAGCGGACTAATTTTCATGTTGTTCCAAAAAATCTGTTTGAAATGATCTTTCTGACATGGTGCATTATCTTGCTAAAATCAGCCATCAGAAGATGGGTACACCTTCAATCATTACTCAATTTGTACCCAAGTGTACTAGGAAGCAATTACATGCCATTACTACACCAACAACAACTTGAATCATTGGTACAAGGCAGAAAGAAACCATGCTTTCATGCTTTCTTTACGCTAAATTTTGTCCCCTAATCTGAATTTTGCAGCTGAAATCAAGACGGCTCAGGCAACGTTTTCCAACCTTTTAGTGACCAGTTTTGATGAATCTGTGTGAACTGTAGTCTCATTTTCTTCTGACCAGAGTATTACCTAGTATGGTGGTCTGCTATTGTAGCCCATCTTTAATGCCTGACGTGTTGAACTTTCAGAGATGGTATTCTGCATTCCTTGGTTGTAATGAGTAGTTATTATTTAAGTTACTGTTGCCTGTCTATCTGCCTATTCTCTCTTATCTCTCACATCATCAAGTCATTTTCATTCCAATGCCACTCACTAGATACTTACTTTTTTTCAAACCCTTCTCTGTAAACCCTAGAAATGGTTGTGCATAAAAATCCTAGTAGATTGTCATACCCCTTTCAAAACCACTTAAATCACCTTTCTTCCTCTATCTGTTGTCTTGATTACATCTGTATGCCTAACTGCATTGATTTGTAGTCATGATTGACCTTTTAGCCATTTGTGTTGCAATTGAAGAGATAAAGTGTCTGGTAAGATCACTTCCTGTCTAAATTATGTTTAGGCTGTCATACTACGGGGTTAGGCCATCTTTTAATCACTACATCTGAGCTTAGAAAATAACAATGTCATCATGGTACATCCTTCTATTCATCCTAGGCAGGACTCTGTAGACCTATAACAAGCCTTGCGTAAAGGTAAAATTACAGTCTTGTCAATTTTTCTGTTTTGCTTCTGCGCGGCCCATTCAACACCTGGTAATTCATCTTCACCACAGTAAGGGGTGTTGAGTCACAACACTGCAGGAGCTCACCCTTGGAGTGTTCAATTTCTGGTTCAAGCAGAGATGGTGATAGGGACTGAGCATAAGAGGATACTGTTTAAGTTGGAGCTGACTTAATATTGAAGAACAAATGCTTCAAGTACAAATAAGATGGGTAAGGAGGTGGTCTGTATGCACCTTGTACGAGTCAGGGCAAAGTACAGGAGAATATGCCCCATTCATTAGTTTTATTGAACTATTGAAGGACCGGAAATGATGTAAAGCAGACCAATCACAGCCCTCAAGGCCTATGTTGCTTGTCCCTGCTGTCTGTGATTTTGCATAGTTAGAAATGTTTCTAGTATAAGAGGGAAACCGTTGGCAGATCTATGGCTCATAGGACCAAGTAAATACTGGATCATGCAGAAAATGTAAATTAGCAGTTGCTCTGATAGTAATTAGTCCATAGTGTTAACTGAGCATTAAATAGGGGCTAAGCAACATTCTGTTTTTCTTTCTCACAAGCTCCCTCTAAGGACCGCTGTATTGCATTGTATTGCACTGCATTCTATTGGAGGCGGTCCGCACTGCTGAACATTGCAAGTGCTGTATCTACCGCTATTGGCCACGGTGGCGCATTCTACACCGTTTGTTCGCCGTGTAATGACTCATTTTAGCATCCTAAACAGTATGAAACGGATTAATTAAATGAAAAATGTTGCTTAGTGGGCCTTTAAAGGTCAGTCAAGCCATAGACTCGCAAAAGTTCTGGCAGTCCGGACAGTGTAGTTTCACCTTGACAGGATAAAGACAATGAGTGAGATCAATCATAGAGGTACCATTTGGAGCTTGCCATAGGTCTACCCTTAACGAGTTGGTAAAATAGAGTCAAGTGGTGAGAGGATGGGGTGATGGATGCCGTGGTGGTGGGGTGGGGGAGTGTGCTGTGTGTATTTGGGGTTAGGTAAAGGTGTGAGTTTGTATGTGGGTGGGTCTGAGCCAGAGTCCGGCACGGTTCTGATTTGGACAAACCGCAACCGCCCGTACCCGCCATATTTAAGCCCGCATCCGACCCGTTTTCCGACAGTTTTAAAAAAGAAATCCGAATCCGAACCGACCCGCTATAAATAAACCCGACATCCGAACCGAACCGGAAAGAAAATCAGTCAGATAGCCAAAATTAAATACAAACATTTAATACAATAGCCTTATTGCCACAACAATCACACAGATACTTCAGCTAAAGGCAGAGCCAAATAAAATCGTTGCTCAACAGCGGCAGCCAAACAATAAACTCAAAAAGTTTCTATCCGTGTGAGCACACATGCCAGCCATTATCATCTTGATTTATTTTTATTTTTATTTTGCTGAATTACAACTAAATTTTTTTGTTGCACATATTGTTTTGTAGCCTAATGTAAACCGCAAATTAGACCCGCGCTCTCCTGCGTCTGACCCGACCCGAACCCGTATCCGACACATCACAACATTTTTCACCCGTTTCATTAAAATTTGCGATTCATCCGTGGTTCACCCGCGGGTACCCGAACCTGTGCAGGACTCTTGTCTGAGCAGTATGCTGCATGTATCTATGGTGGTAAGTGGAGGACAGGACAAACAACGGCTTGGGTTGAAAGATTTTTGCATTATGGTTAGTGGAGAGGAATGTTTGTGTGGTGAGATTGTTTGTGTGTGGTGAGATTCACGACAGCCATGGATAATGTGCTGCAAGTCAGCTGTGTGACATGTTAACGTGTTTCTGAGTGTTGAAATTGAATATGTGCAAACTCAGTGTAATATGTATTTCGGATGGCCTGAGGGTAGACACTTCTTGTGGTTTGTTTTTTTTGTGACCATTTTATTGTTATTAGTTGTTTGAACAGTCCATTAATAAGATGAGAGGAGTCCTTTAAAATGTGATCTAATCTCTTCTGGAATATTGTAATTCCTGAAATTACTTATGATGCCCAAAGCCCAGGCCTTAATTTTAGGCAGGCTTTAACAACAGGCATGACTTTATTTCTTAAAGGAATATTCTGTTTTTTTACACTTTGAGTCTCTTTCACAGGTTATCTAAAATGCAATAAATTGGTTGACACCAAAATTTTGACTGTCTCCGCTATTTGGGAAATCAGCTGAAGAAAGCGCACGTCACCCCTCTCCTCATTGAGCTTCACTGGCTACCTCTTGCTGCCCGGATCAAATTCAAATCACTGATGCTAGCCTACAAAGTGCTTAAAGGGTCTGCCCCTTCCTACCTAAGTTCTTTAATAAAGGCTTATGTTACCCCCCCTCAACTCCAGTCCCCAAATGACTGTTGTCTGGCAGTCCCAGCACCTCGCCCAAGGCAATCCAGACTCTTCTCATGTGTTGTTCCACGCTGGTGGAATGACCTACCAAGCATAATCAGAATGGGTGTCTCTGTATGCCTTCAAAAAGCTCTTCAGGACACAGCTATTCAGAGAGCACCTTCTGTCCTAGCAACTTTCACTGCACTTGACTCCACTGCTTAGTTTATATTTTTTGCCTTTTATTTTGATAGTGACAGTGGAGAGTCAGGAAATGAATGGGAGAGAGAAATGGGGCAGGATTGGCAAAGGATCCCTATGCTTTTTGTCCCTTTTACTTTGCCATGGTTGCTTGCTTTGATCGGGTGAAGGGTGCTGAAGGAAGACTTCTGGTGTGGGGACTGATGCCTGTCTTGTTGCCTCTTAGCCTGGGATTTGTGTTGTGTTGCGTATTGTTAATTTTGTGCTTTTCCATGGAAATGAATGCACATTGATTATGTTTACATCCTTACATTGCAGAAAGTCAAATATACAGGCAAACTAATTATTTAATGACTTAAAATATGATTTTTTTTATCATGTAGTAATATGCATCATGTTTATCATATTTATCATGTGATCTGTATATTATCCAGGTCAGCCACCACCACTACCAAAACAAATCTATTTGTGTGTCATAAATAATTATACAAAATTATACAAAACAAAAACATGAAAAAATGCATCTAGTAGACTATAATTCAGACAAACTGTAAGAAAAGGTGTATTTCTCATCCACTGTATTCCCTATTTTTTGATGTCTTTCTACAAGTTTCATTCAACTGTTCTGAAACACTTAAATTGTAATCTCAGTTGATATAAAAAGTACATTAATTATGCGTTATTAATACCTTATTAACAACCATTATTTTAAAGCATTAACAAGATTCCAAACATCAACATTTGTCTAAATATTTAAAATATTAAAGCAGCTTATATTATGGATTTATTGCTCAAGGAACATTGGTGGGCCACAAGTCTGCTAGAGATGTGCCTTTATTTGCATTAAAAGCGGTGCTTGGTAAAACACAGTACCTAAAACCAATTATTTTGGCAGCCATTTTGTTTATGCAAATTATATAGTAAAAAAAACTCAAAATTCAGCTTGTGAACCTGGCTAGTTGAATCCAGCATACCTTAATGATGAAGTAGTACTTTCACTATAAAATGCTTCTGAGATGCACATTTGTCAAACATGTGTCCAGTCTAGATGTCAAACCACTTGTGAATGACTTGTGAATGGTCAGTGAGAAAGTTTAGTAGTCAATGACACAGTGGGACATTCAGTCCCACAGGGCTTCACCTTTGTGACACAAAAGGGCACAATTGTGTTGAATTCTGAATATTCACTTGTCCCACCTCCAGGTGAGTTGCAAGGCAACTTGGCAACACGATGAGAGAAAATTTAAGACAAAGGTCTTAAATTGAATTTGTACCTTTTCATGACACAATACAGCTTGAAAAGGAAGCAGTCTTTATGTAGCAGTTGAAGCTGGAATCTTTCTAGATTGGGTGGTAACCTAATTACGGGGAAGACTTTTATTCTTTTATTCAGACTTTTATCTACGCATTGCCGGTGTTGATTCTCTTCCTCCGGTTCAATTGAGTTTTCAGTTCACCATGCCTGGTTTGTTGCTGTGGCTGGTGAGGCTAGTGCATTGTTAAATTCACTGCTTGACCTGAAGCAGCTGGAGCTGTTGCTGTTTTTTTGTGGCCAGTCATTAAGTGCATCCCCACATGATTTAAGGTTGATGCATTCCTCTGTAAAGGCCACTGCCCAGATAGCCTAGTTGATTTGGTGTTGCAGCATGCCCATTAATCTGGCGTGTGTTGTAATATGTAACAGATTACTATGTGTAACTGTGTCTGTGTGCATGGATGAAGAGAATTTCTTGTTTAAATTAATTGAAACATTATATTTCTGAAACTAAAGTTGTATATGCCTAAAGGTGTCTGAGCCAGTTGCCCTATTTGACTCAATAAGCAAATTTATTGTCCTGAGGTGACCTCCCATTAGGGGGTGCAGCCTCTGCCACATTTAGAATGCAGCTGATCTTCTTTCACTTCTTCAATGAAGTTCAAATGTGATAAGTGTATGGATCTCTCCTTGCGGAATGATATAAAATAATTGAATTTGCTTTGGGATGAATAAAGTGTGATCTAATAATCAGATATAAATCTGAAGCGAAAAACCCGGCACCATCGGCAGCAGTCATTATACTTTCGCAGTGGTGGTTACACAGAAATAATTGACCTCCAGACATTGGGAAGGCCTATTGAAAGTAAATGGAAGCCATAGAGAGACATAATGATACAGAATAACTTCTGACAGTTGCTAAACGTCATCCCACTTACACACACCTATCAACTGAAAATACCATGACAATAAAGCATTGCTTCTCATTGCTTTCATAGTAATTTGTTATAGTAATGATTGTAGAATAGCTTTTGCAAAGAAGTAGTGTGTGAACTTACAGATCATCTATTTTATGCCAATGTTCTGTTTACTTTCCTGAAAAGTGGTCTGTTAGCAATAGTCAAGAAATATGAGATAGTAGAATGTTGGGAAGTGCAATTGAAGTTAATGGAGCCTAATAGGCCTAGTGATAAATTACTAGTCTACTAAGTGATTTGTTTTCCACTTGCACTGTAGAATGCAAATACAACAAATCCATAGGCTACAGTATTACTGTA
This sequence comes from Limnothrissa miodon, assembly GCA_017657215.1. Lineage (NCBI taxonomy): Eukaryota > Metazoa > Chordata > Actinopteri > Clupeiformes > Clupeidae > Limnothrissa > Limnothrissa miodon. The sequence continues at coordinate 239,560 of JAGFZM010000983.1, forward strand.
GTATACTACAGTATTGCTGCAGTAAATGCAATATTTGACACAATAATGTCATTCACAAAAAATATTACAAAAATATTGCGAAAATATGGCATTTCATAAGAGATACGCTAGCTGGACAAGTCAGAGTCCAAGATAAAAATGTCACGTATCATCGATAGACTAGGCTCAACTCAAGGGGCAGAATTAACTGTTATCCTTCAGACTGTCTCTGCACACTTTAGGTAACTTGTCAAGCTACAAGTAGTGTAATTTACAGTATATGTCTAGTCAACAGTTAAAGCCCTGTCCTTATCTTATTAAGCCCGTCTAGCAACTCTCCATCTCCACGATTTTAGTTCCACCATTTTGTCTCTGGGATGCTTATGCCAGCACCACATTGTGGAACCAGTCATGTTCCCATCTGTTACCTGCGTTGTTTATCCATAATGTCTTTAGACATGTTTTCCCACTTTGCTGACAGTGACGAAAGTCCCTAGAATATGCCGACAAATACATCTAGCTGGTAACATTAGCCATATGTTAACACAGAATTTGTGCTGAGCACACAAAGATACTTTATGATCCCAAAGGAAATATGTTCCTGCATTTTACCAGAATAGGGAAATCAAATGTAGTTAAATCAAAATTTCATGGGGAGGACCCCTAGACACCGTCTTTATTGGTCACAACATGCCCCCCCCCCCCCCCCCCCCCCATGTAAAAAGGTCTGGCTATGCCACTGATTATGTAATGATTACAGTTTAGAGTAAAGGATAGAGCTTTTAGATGCATTTTTTATTTTCTTTGGGTTGCATACAGGGTCCTGTGGATATTTCTGAGATTATCTAAATACCATGTCAATAATATAAGCATGCTAATCATCTATCCCAGGACTCTACCACTTGGTAAGAAGCAGATAGAATACCTGCAAGTCAATCAATGAAAGACTGGCAATTTGGAAGACAAATTTCTTGTCTAACTATCTAACTAAAAGTACTCATTCAGCCAAGAAATCTACACGTAGCCTGCCTCTTACTTCTAGAAATGAGCCATAGGTGCTCTGTAGCTCCTCTCAATTTTATTTAGACTACCCACATGCACTGTACTTATCATTCTATCTTAGAGGCTGTTTGAAAGACAACCACTGATTAAGACTTGGATTGAGCCCGGTCTATTGTTCATCATGACTAGACTATAGGCCTACATTCTGATACTGTCTGGCTTTTGTGTATTGCCATGAGACAACTCCATAGTAAAAGGTCAGAACATTATATATGACATGTTACTGTAAGTAATTTTGATTGTCCTGAAGTATCCTGAAAGGGAGGGGCCAAGATAAAAAAAAAAAAACAGTGGATCCAATACTTGCAAAGCCCAATGGAATGTTGATTCTCTCTTTGATCATGAAGTTTTCCTTTTCTGAGGAAAAGTAATTTTTATGGTGTGCATCAGAAAATTTTAGAAAACAAAATAAATCTGATATTTATTATTTCTGTGAAGATGTTAAACCTTCCAAGTTAGGCTATATTTTGAAAATTAAGTTGTAAATATGCTATATGAAAGAATAGTCACTGGCATACATTAGCATAGGCTACAGTAGCACACACAAAGATAGACACACACAGACACGTGTCCGCACATCTAGGTAGGCCTACCTCTCTCGTGATCTTTGACGGTGAAAATCCTACAGGCTACTAGACCTTGAGTGAGCAATATAAATTCTGTGGAATGTAAGCTTGGCTATTATCAAAAGATAGCCACGACATCGCATCGCTTCTCAAAAGATAGTTGCTTTTGTAACGCAACATACATTGTTGATTTATGTAGGCCTAACATAAAACATAAAACCAACCATGTAAACCAACACTTAAAATACGAAACAAATTTAGCCCAGGCTACTACATTCATTTGTAACCCGTGACAGATAGACGTATTCTTAAATCATTTTAGGATGAAGGATCCTCTTGGGGTCCGCGCGCAAGACATCATGTCTTCATTAGGTCTAGGCCTACCCCTTAAAAACAAATCAAACAATTAACAAAAACGGCGTATTTGACCAATGTTGGTCAAGGCCTACGCATTTTCAAAATATAGGCTCAATTTTAAAGTCGATGACATTCAGGTTTAAATGAATACATCACACTTCTTTAAAACAGAAACGGTTTTATTTCGTTTCGTTGTTTTAATAATCGTATTTTAATAGGCCTATGCCTATTACCTTGCGATTTTAAATGCTTAAGGCCTATTTAAAGAATCTCTCTTAAATAATGTCATACATTCTCATATCTACTTTTTTTTTTAAATATCAAGGCTATTTTATGCAACATCTCATGAAAAAATGGACAAACATACAAACAAAATACATATCTTTTCTGAAGGCAGTGAAACGTGATTTAGCCTATGCCAACACCAAACTTATAGCCTGCGTTTTTTTTCTGTCAACTAATGTGCTGAGGTCTCAATACTAAGGTAGGCCTATACTAAATTAGTAGCTACAGCCTACATAGGCTTATCAAATTAGTTTAGCCTCAGTTTTTCTCTGACACTTCAGCCTGGTAGACTAGACTAATTAAACGGCAAAATAAATATTTAATCACAGCTGCCCAAGACAGGATTTTCCTGGCTATAGACAATTATCCTCCGCATGAAATATAGCCTAATTCCGAAGTCGGTCCTCGTCTCCCTGGAGGATAGGTAGCCTATAGGCTTATATATTTTTTGCAATGCGATATAGCCTAGGCATGGGCTACTGTCCTTCCTGAGATTTATACTTTAATTGCAGGTCTACAAATAAAATGGTAGGCCTATATCTTGCACACCATAACCTGTGTCTACAGACGTTGCATCTCAAACCCAAATTTTTAAATACCAGGCTAGGCTAATGAAAACGCAAAGGAGTGAATACGGAGGCAGAATTGAAGCTAAATGTATTCGAATTATAGGATAATTGATGGTTGGCATTTCAGGTCCAAATTTGATATTAGACCCTTTGACAAAGCTGCCTATGGTTCGCAAAGATGATAGTCTAGGCTAGCTTGATGCTGATTCCACGAAAGTGCGAGGAAAGACCAAAATCAGTAGGCTAATTTCATGTCAATACTTTATGAATATTTTATAAGGCTGTGAGCCCAAATTGATGCTTTGTTCCGTTTCCTCCCCCTCTGAAAATGAGTTGTAGGCTAGAGGAGCTACTCGGGGGAGACGGCCCGCTGTTGTCACCCGAAATCCAGCTGTATCCATATGAAATCCAACTATGTCCAAACAGACATTTCCATCTGCGTGTAGACCTAGGCTACATGTGTTTTTTTCATCGACGTTTGTCCAAGATGGTTCTTTTACCTGTTTTTACGGTTTTCTTGATACATCTATTCTCTCGTGTTTATTCGTTTCTTCTTTTTTGTTTCAGGAGTTGTGTCGGAGGGCTAGAAGGCAAACCATGTCACCAGGGTAGAAAAAGCCGTTAGAAGCAAAGCAAGGCTGAACGGAACGGGAAATGCCGACGCGCCATTCCCACCACTGCAGAGTTCAAACAGACTTCCTGGGTACTCCAGATTTCTTGACTGCTTTTTAAGCTTCTCCCAGAGATCTGTCGCTCCTTCTTGGCAGTCTGCAAGCGCAGTTGTAGCACACGAATGAAAACCATCCCAGTATCTGTAAGCATAAATAGATAGATTGCCTTGGTAGATAGATAGATAGATAGATAGATAGGCTAGATAGATAGATCTTAAACGCACAATGCTTAAACAAGACATTAATAATAATAAATATTAAGAATAAGAAGAAGATTCATTATTATTATTATTGTTACATAATAAAAGAATTATTAGTATTATTATGAATAATAATAATAATAATAATAATAATAATAATAATAATATAACGTCGTCAGGCCGGAATATTAATTAGGCCTACTATGTCAAGAAATTCATTTTCTACAAAAAAAAGCCTGTTTTGGGCATTGATTTACATAACTGAATTATATTTCACTATCTGTTGAAAATATAGCCTACTGTGAAGTTTAGAGTAGGCCTATATCCATAAAGGCCAAGAAGATTACATATTGTCAAGCAAAATACACTTATGGGGGCAACGCCCCTCAGGAAAATGTTACATAAGGTTGTGAAATAAAATTGCTATTCTAAATTGCTGTCCTAACATTGTGATGTGATTACAACATGTTGGAAACTGGAATAGGCACTCCCCTTTTTTGTCTCACTGTCCGCTAACGCAGGCAGAGGGCAATAAGCTTGGGAAACCCTTTACGTGGGTCCCTAGAGAGTCTCTCGCCTCATGTGGCTTCTCCGTAGGCTACTCTCACTCCGCCTCCTTTCTCTCGTATGCTGCAGCCACTAACACGCACATGCGCTCCATGTCCTTACGGGTATGATTGTCTCAGTAAGGGATAGGCTACAGCCTGATATTAATCTTTATTTTTTATGTAGCCCTATACAGCACACCATCTCATGTCTGGCGCAGTAATACAACTGAGGCTCACAAATAGCAAATGTGTGTGTGTTTCTCTCTTTGTGTAGCCTATGTGTGTGCGTCTGTTACATTCAGCTTTATAATTGTTAAATTTGAGCCATCTGGCTTTTGCCGATCATGTAGCCTACCTCGCACGGGTTTAGGACTAGCTACTTTGTTCAACTCACCCGCAGATGGTTTGAATATTTTGCTTCTCGTCCAGTTCTTGTGGATAGTTGGCCATATTTTCTCCAAGTTCAAGAAGGCAGTTGGAGAACCCTTTGAATACTGTTTCACATTTCCCTGTTGCCCTCACTGCCTGCAGTAGATATGCTGTGAAAACAGGGTGGTAAAAAATGGTGGAGATATGAGGGCTTTAAATCTTAAACTAGTTTATAGGCTTGTGCAGCCCACGAAAAGACAATATTGGAAGTCCACATTGACTTGTTGTTGCAGTTTGGTTAAATATAAATGCATTCATTTACCACATACAGTCACAGCCACATTGATGAGATAGCCTAATCCTAGTCTATAGTGGTGCGTGCAAGTACACGGACACATGCACGACTGTGATGGAACGAAAGATCACACAATGCGATGTCTTGCTGTAACATAAATATGGTATAGGGCCTACTATCCAGCTACTAACATTCTTTGCGAGCGAAAAAACAGGCTAATGTATTGACAGTGCTCTGGATAGGCTACTTGATTTGGGTAGAACAGTGGTAGTTTCCACTAGGCTATCCCCACTATGGTTCGTTGACGAATTTAGGCTACTAATTAGCCCAATGGTAATTTACTTGAATAGACTAGGAATCAAGCCTGTAGACCACGTAAATTCACTACAGTGATAGGAAATTATTGCGATTAGTATATAGGCCTAGCCTACAAATTTTTTTTTTAAATAATCCGTTTAGTCAGATAGTCTTATATACATTCTCTCCACGCATCCACCGCCACCCCCAACTGGCATCATTCATTTTTTCTGTTTGCATGATGTCACACATATGCAGACCAGGTTACCAGCAAATATGCGGCATAGTTCTTATGTAACGGAGCGATGTCGTGATCAGTCTGCTTCTGCTTTGTAGGCTAGACATAGGCAAATCTGTGACTGTGAAGACTGTGTTGAGGATTTCCACACACACACACACACACACACATATATATAGGCTATATAAAACATTTTTCACAGTTGTGTCAAACAGCTATTCGGGCGAAGTCTGGCCGAATCCAAATAGTAACATCTATAAATTATGCAACCTTATTTTTACCCACATAGCCTAGATTACAACACTTAGACGAATGCAACTGTCATGGATATGTGTTTATGTTAAAAAAAAGAAGTCGATCGAAAATGCACGCAGCATAGGCTACTTCAATTTAATTATAGCTTATCGACCTTAAAAGGTTAGCGATATTTATGGCAACATTTTTTGTTTGTTTGTTAAACAAACAATTTTCGATTTAAATATACATAGCCTAGCATATCTAGGTCTATCTATCTATCCATCCATTAGTTCCATTCCATACAATGAGCAAAATTGTACGACAAACTTAGAGGAGTAGGCTATTTTATCTAAGGCGCATTCAACACTAGGGAATAGAGCAACCTCATGGTATAGCCTTTTATTTTATTGGCTTGATCTAAACACCTGAACATCTATAGCTATGGCTACAAGATATAAAATACAGGCTATATAATCCAACCTTATTCTTGGCTAGCTACCACAAATAAACGTTAGTGAAATTCAGTGTTTGTATTTCTACTATTAAATTTATTCATTCACAAATAATTTCATAGTGGGGCAGTGTAAGGTTCCTTCACAATGGACGTTGTGATGTGAATAACTGATGTCTCCAAATCCACGTCCTCCCATGCCAGCAGCATTAAGTCGTTGGCTATGGTAATTGATGCCCTGTTCTGTAAAAAATCAATTAATCTCGAATACAATTATAAAACCAGAGTTTAACCTCATAAACGTTTTCATTAATTTGTTAGAATTTGCATGTGACACGAACAATAGACTACACAAAAATCTAGGTATGTGATGAAAAGGTGAATTCACTGGGCCACTACACCTACACTAAAACAAAAATCTAAAAATGTATATTGTAAAGAGAAGTCAGATATATTTAGTCTTCGCTATAAAACAGTATGTTTGGCTACATCTTAGTGCAACCATTTAAGTATCGAAAATCAACTCACCTATCTGGACAGCAAGAAACAACAAGATATATCTGCCCGTCAGTGTTAATCCCATCCTACGTGATGCAAAACCATTTGGGTATAGCAGTCTTAAATTATTGGGAGGAAAAAGGATCGCCAAGACCCAATACTGAACATCACTGTGAACTTGGATCAGGGATTCACGGAATCGTCCCCCGTTCGCCTTTTTACATGCACGTTGAGGCACAGAGGAGGAAAGTGGTGCACCCCGTAAAGCGAGGGCGGTGATGCCTATTTTTTTCACTCTGCTTCACGCCCACTACGCATGGTTGACGTAAATGTGATTGTTGGACTCCCCTTTTCTCCATTTTCTCACTTGCAAGACAAGACTACCCCCACCCCTTTTATATTTTTTTCCCCAAACCTCACCAACCCGTGGTAATTAAAAGACTGCAAGCTATCCGCATCTAGGTCAGGCGTGGACACCGACGTCCACACTGCAGTCTCTGGAGGTGCAAGCCTGGCCTCTGCGGTGACCGCAATTACGCCCGCAGTGGCCGACTGTCGAAAGGGGACAAGACGGGAATTCTGTTTTACGGAACCACCAGTTTTACCTTTATTATTTAACATATTTTTAAAGATCTAGGAAACGATGCTTAAAGACGTGGCTTTGTTCGACATTTCCTTCAACTGCTTTTGATATCACAGATAGTCATGCTGTTTGCTCGCATTTCATGACAATTGATAGACATAGCCTATCGTAGTCCGTAACTATTTGATGAAGATATTCACATCCTACTCGCGAAGGGTGATGTCAGGGCATTCTACTAGAAAGGTCCTGTTGATCAGAGATCAGCACAAGTTGTTGGCACGTTTCGGCTGCAAAATGTCAGGTGTCACCTCAGATTGTCTTCCTTTCTCAGCAACGCAGTCATGCACACATTAGGTGTATAGCCTACGTGTCTTACTGAGTTTCTTGTTGTTTATGATAGGTAACATTGAGGAATGACATTAAGAATGGTTTTCCTCTCAAAATAAAAATGGCTACTAGAATAGATCGACCATTTGTTTTAAAAAAGGATGCAAGTTAGGGACGAACACTGAGTAAAATCTTCGATGAGCCCACCATAATGAATGACGTCCTATAATGGCTACGCCTATAATACATAAATAAATACAAAAATAAATTCTCGTCTAGTAGTATGCTGACGTCTGCAGAATAGGCAGCCAGCCAATGACTTTAATGTCTGATGGTTGTTTCGCCAAGAATTTGTTCTTGAACTCTTGCTGATGGAGAATCTGTGCTAACGGGTTGGCCATTCAGAATTCTGTAGCCGGTTATGCTTTTTACACTCAGGCTCCATGCACTGGTTCTGACATTCTGACATAGTGGCATCACTGCTAATAGAAGGAATACTTTTTTCTTCTGTTTGATATTTGATTCCTGGTTAGTTTATCAGACTTGTCAAATGAATGTGAACTCATTGTTCTCCTGACTTTACATCACATCCACCCCGTAATTATTATTGTGGACTTGCCATAATATGCTACTACTCCTCCTAGGGCTTTTGAGTTAGAGACTTTTAACTCTGACATGTTCAGCCTGATCTCGATTGGAGTGCTTACATTCATCTCTTTGATATCTCTTGTCGTTCGCCCGTTATCCCTCTTTTTCTTGTCGTTTTTTCCCATTGAAATGCATGGGGTGGGGGGGGCTCCTCATTGAAATAAATGGGAGAAATGCTTGTGTGTGTGTATGAGTGTGTGTGTGTGTTGGAGTTGTTGGGGGGGTTCTCCATTAGAAGGAATGGAGGGGGGGGGGGGGGGGGGGAGAGGGGGGGTGGGGGGGGGGGGGTGTTGGGTGGGTGCTGAGGGGGGGTTGGGGGATGTGTGGCAAGAAGGGCTGTGCAATTACTCGAAAAGTAATCGTATTCGACATTCGACAATTTTCCCAGGTCAATTATTTCAAATACTTTCCCTTTTAAAAACACTACTGCATGTGGAGTCACGGGGAGTTATTCTGCAGAGCAGCTTGTACCAAAGACAAAACTTGTCAGTGAGCTATGAGGGCAAAAAAAAATAAAAAAAATAATCGTTTTTGTTTGCCTTTATCTGTTTTATCTGTCTTAATCTGTTTTGAATTCCCTGTTCTGTTCAATAAATGCAACAGATTTCCAAAGTCAATGAGTAATCGTAATCCATAATCGAGCAGCCCTAGTGGCAAGTCCACCTTGCGGTTTCTGCAGAGAAAATGCAGTCTAGTTATTATTATTATTATTATTATTATACTCAACAAAAATATAAACACTTTTGTTTCTGCTCCGATATTTCATGAGATGGACTTAAAGATGTTCTATGCGATCCTGTTCGACGTCACTTCTGCTAACGTTTCACATAAATACAGAACAAAACAGAGCAAGCTCCCCCCTCCCCCCCAGTGTAATCGTCGTACCTTAGTCAGTATAAGCAGTATAATTATCACCGTCTTGTAATGTTGCTTTCATGAGATGGCTTTGGAGATAACTGTTATTTTTTATTTTGCATGTGAATGTTCTCACAACAAGTAAACTTTTACCTGTCCAATAAAAAACGTGCCACCTCTGCATGACTGGGCTTATTTCGTTGCTTCTCAATTTCTCTTCTTCACGCCTTATATTCCTCAGAGCATCTTTTCTTCTGACGTGCCTCAGCCATTTTTAAAAAATAATTTACCAACACAGTATTGCTAACTCACACCCGGATTCACGTGTTACAATCAACACTGTCGCACGCGCATTAACCCCCACCTCTTCTTGATTGGTTGGCCGTTGTCTGTTATTGCTTTGGTGCACAACCTCCTGCCCCTAGTGTTTGTTTTGGTATTGCAGCTTCTGTGTTGTGTTTTTGAGACCGGGTTTTTTCCCAATGTATTCAGCAGGCAGACAGCAAGCCGATCAAGGGGTGGTAGAAACGGGTTGAGATAAAAATGAAATAGAGCTAAAATCTTGCAAAATTGCATAGAGCACCTTTAAAGATCTAAAATTCATTCCAGATATTACCATTTCTCTCAAACACAAATCAGTTCACAAATCAGTCTAAATGTGTGATAGTGAGCACCTCCGCTTTGTGGAGATAATCCATCCCACCTCACACGTGTGCCACATCAAGATGCTGATCTGACATCATGAGTAGTGCACAGGTGTACCTTATACTGCCCACAATAAAAGGCCACCCTGGAATGTGCAGTTTTTTGCTTTATTGGGGGTCTGGGGACTCAGAACCGGTCAGTATCTGGTGTGACCATCTTTTGCCTCTTGCAGTGCAACCATTCGCGGTTCTAGACGGGGGCCAGGGTGGGCCAGGGCCCCTGTAGAATTGCTATTGGCCCCTGTTATGGCCCCTGCACCGATCAGCCAATTATTAAAATTATTAATTTCTAACCGCGACATGCGCTCGTTTGAAAAACGGAACTAACGCGAGTAGCCTACGCGACGTGTTTCTAGACGGAGTCATTAACGCGCTACAATTGCTCTTATCTGCAACCTGAAGAGACCGCAGCGGCGCGAATTGCAAACTGATAGATAAGCTGGAGCCCTGAACGGACTAACCTGCAAAGCAGAGAAGGTAAGGAAACGATTCATTTCGTAATGACATTGTTTGCGCAGATTCGTTATTCATCACTACTTTTTTTTTATTACGCTCAATCACGCATGTTGCTCTTGTTATGTTTGTGAATAAGCAAAGCCAGTGAAGTCAGTAGATCTGTTAGTCATGTTCACAAAGAACCTTCATCTTTCTTAAAGATTCGTTGAGCAGCAATGTGTAACTTAATATTTCTTTGTGAAATTTATGAAATAAACGAGAGTAGCTCACAGTATTAGCTTATTTGTGAAATGCAAAATGGCAAGGCTTTGAGAGACATAGAGGTTACAATCCTCTCCGTTTTCTTTTTAGTAGGGTAGGCTATCGTCATGAAAAGGAGCAGGAAGGACATTATGTCCTTTTTTGCACCTGTAGGCAAAAAACAAAACAGAGAGAGTGAGGGAGATGAAGAAGAGCATGAGAGAGCTGAGGAGAGAGAGGAAGTTATGGAGAGAGAGCCAGACATGGAAATTGGAGAGTTGGAAAGTGAGGCATCTGAAAGGCAGCATGAAAGTGAGGATGAAGACATTCAGAATCAGATTGAGGGACAGAATGAGGAACAATCCAATGACTCATTGGGACAACCAGATTCACCATGCATGTCAAGTAGGCCTACAGCAGCATCAGGTTTGTGATGTTTTGTGTGTGCACAGTGTGTGTATGTAAGCAGTGTTAGCCTAATTACAATTCGTATTCCATGTTAAGGGTAAATTTTAATTGTAAATAATAATAAGTTAACTAGATACATTAATAAATGAATAATGATGCATTTAATGTTGACGTCAGTTTCACTCTCATATTAACTGAATTCATCTTTCTCCAGATATCAGCAAGTGCATGGATGACACTCCAGTGCAGCCACATCTCAAGACCTTCCCCACCGCACTAATGGGGGACAGGAGGCGCAGCTTTCAAGCCAGCTGGTATGACATTCACCCCTGGATAGAGTATTCTGTGATGAACGACTCAGTCTTTTGTTTTGCATGCCGCCACTTTAGCCCAGCAAATGTAACCACAACGGTATTTGACTCACCACTGGGTTTTAAAAATTGGAAAAAGGCAACTGAGAAAGAGGGAGGTTTTTCAGTACATGCAAAATCAGACCGACACAAGCAGGCAATGATTGCATGGAGAGATCACCAGAGAGCGGTCAGAATTAATGCAACTCTGGCAGATGCTCTTAATAAGGAGCACTCCAAACAAGTTAAAGAAAATAGGGAATATATTAAAACAATTGGTGAAGTACTCTTGCTTACAGCTAGACAAAATATAGCACAAAGAGGACATGACGAATCTGAGGAATCTAAGAACAAAGGCAACTTCAAGGAAATTCTTGATGTAGTTGCTAATCATGATGCAGTTGTTAAACATAGATTGAGAACCATTCATAATGCAAAATACACAAGCAAAATAATTCAAAATGAGGTGCTGGATTGTTTGGCTGAAATGATTAGGTCAGAAATCATTGATGAAGTAAAAGACGGTGAATTCTTCAGCATCATGGCAGATGAAACAAAAGATGTGTCAAAGAAAGAACAGATTTCTTTCATACTCCGTTACTATCACAATGGTGTAATCAAGGAGAGTTTTCTTCATTTTGAATGTGCAGAGAGACTTGATGCAGCAGGGCTTACAGAAAAAATAGTCCACTTATTGGAACGTCACGGGCTGGACTATAAAAACCACCTGATAGGCCAAGCATATGACGGTGCAGCAGTAATGAGTGGCAAACACTCAGGGGTGCAGGCAAGAATAAGGGAGCAAGCAAAATATGCATTTTATATTCACTGCAGTGCACACTGTCTCAATTTAGTGCTTGTGGATTCTGTCAAAGCTATCCCAGAAGCAGATGAGTTCTTTGCATTATTACAGTCCCTGTACATTTTCACCTCTGGATCATATGTGCACTCAAAATGGTTGGCTGTACAGACGGAGATGTATGGCAGCACAAGAGAGCTACAACAATTAAGTGATACCAGATGGGCGTGCCGATTTTTGGCTCTTCGTAATATAATGGACAGATTACCTGCTTTAAAAAAGGTGCTGCAGGAGATTGCTCAAGACCGCAGAGGAGAGAAATCTTCTGAAGCCCGTGGTTTTCTGGCCCAAATTGACCTTGAATTTGTTGTACATCTTGTTACACTTCGGAAATTGTTCGGGGAAACAAAGCTGCTTTCTGATATGCTCCAGTCAACAACTGTTGACCTTTCAAGGGCTGTTGATTTAGTTGAAGCTTTAGTTCAGACTTTGAATGATTTCAGGCAAGAGTCATTCTTTGATAACTTATGGAATGAAGTGTTGAATATCTGTGAGCAGTGTGATGCTGCCACACAGTCAGTGGCAAAACGCCCAAGGAAACTTAGCTCCAGATTCCGTGAATACCACATACTAAGCACTGTTGGTCAGAGGGAGCTAGAATATGATAAGGAAACATTTCGGACTTCATTTTTTTATCCTGTCATTGATTGCATTCTTAGTGAATTAAGCAAGCGCTTCTCAAAGACCAATTGTGATCTGATGTGTAGTATCCAATCTCTCAATCCCAAGAGTGATGCCTTTTTAAGAGACACCACTTTGTTTGACTTTGGCCATTTATATGGTGCTAATATTGAGGATCTGGGCCATGAGCTGCATCAATTTAAGAGACTTTTGGAAAGGAAAGTACAGGGTGGTGTGATTGAGAAGCCATCAGACACAGTAGCACTGACACGTTTCACTGAGCCATATAAAGAAGTATTTTTTGAGCTCTTTAGACTATGCAAAATAGCTGTAGCACTCCCAGTGAGTTCCGCGTCTTGTGAGAGGAGTTTTTCCACCTTGAAACTAGTGAAGACCTACCTCCGCTCTACCATTAGTGAGGAGCGTCTGAGCAATCTTGGGGTGCTCAGCATTGAATCCAGAAGGTCCAAGGCTTTGAACCTTGATGCATTTGTAGACCGTTTCTCAAGGAGTCACAATCGCAGAATCTTGTTGTTGTAGTGTTTCAGCCAAGTGCACATGCAAATGCTTTTGGATTTTGTGATTTTCAGCATGTGAATTTCTTTTTTCTGTCTACTCTTTTCATTTCTTTATAATTTTCCTACTACAGTGAGATAATGACCATGTAATTTAAAGAGATAATGTAATGTCATGCTGTGAAACATAACTGTAAATATAGAATAAAAACGTAAAAAGTAAACTAATGACCCGTTTTGCCGTTATATATGGTTATAAATGTGCCCCCCTTAAAAACACACTGGCCCCACCTCGGCCCCCCTGGTGATTTTGGTCTAGAACCGCCACTGAGTGCAACACATCTTATGTGATTGTCAGATTGTCAATTGTGGCCTGTGGAATGTTGGTCCACTCCTCTTCAATGGCTGTGCAAAGTTGTTGGATATTAGTGGGAACTGGTACACGCTGTCGTATACATGTCGTAATATGCTCAACGGGTGACATGTCTGGTGAGTATGCTGGCCATGCAAGAACTGGGACATATTCAGCTTCCAAGAACTGTGTACAGATCCTTGCAACATGGGGCCTAGCATTATCTTGCTGAAACATGAGGCGATGTTCATGGATGTATGGCACAACAATGGGCCTCAGGATCTCATCACGGTATCTCTGTGCATTCAAAATGCCATCAATAAAATGCACCTGTGTTCTTCGTCCATAACAGATGCCTGCCCATACCATAACCCCACCACCACCATGGGCCACTCGATCCACAACATTGACATCAGCAAAGCGCTCACCCACACGACACCACACACGCTGTCTGCCATCTGCCCTGAACAATGTAAACCGAGATTCATCTGTGAAGAGAACACCTCTCCAACGTGCCAGACGCCATCGAATGTGAGCATTTGCCCACTCAAGTCTGTTACGGCAACGAGCTGGAGTCAGGTCAAGACCCCGATGAGGACGACGAGCATGCAGTTGAGCTTCCCTGAGACGGTTTCTGACAGTTTGTGCAGAAATTGTTTGGTTATGCAAATCAATTGTTTCAGCAGCTGTCTGAGTGGCTGGTCTCAGACGATCTTGGAGGTGAACCTGCTGGATGTGGAGGTCCTGGGCTGGTGTGGTTACACGTGTCTGCGGTTGTGAGGCCGGTTGGATGTACTGCCATATTCTCTGAAACACCTTTGGAGATGGCTTATGGTTGAGAAATGAACATTCAATGCACGAGCAACAGATCTGGTTGACATTCCTGCTGTCAGCATGCCAATTGCACGCTCCCTCAATGCTTGTGGCATCTGTGGCATTTTGCTGTGAGACAAAACTGCACATTCCAGGGTGGCCTTTTATTGTGGGCAGTATAAGGTACACCTGTGCACTACTCATGATGTCAGATCAGCATCTTGATGTGGCACACGTGTGAGGTGGGATGGATTATCTCAGCAAAGCAGCAGAAGTGCTCACTATCACACATTTAGACTGATTTGTGAACAATATTTGAGAGAAATGGTAATATTGTGTATCTGGAATTAATTTTAGATCTTTAAGTCCATCTCATGAAAAATCGGAGCAGAAACAAAAGTGTTGCGTTTATATTTTTGTTGAGTGTATTATTATTAGCCTATTAGTAGTAGCCTATAAGGCTATTAAAACAATAATTTTATTTATATATATATATATATATATATATATATATATATATATATATATATATAATAGTTCATTTGTCACGTTCATTGATAAACTACACTGATAGACTTGCATAAATTAAAGATGTAGTTCAATAAGAAACATGCTATACACTCATAGCACCATCTAGTTAGTAATGTCAAAGCAAAAATGTAGTGTTAGAAAGAGTGGTGGAAAACTTAACTAACTGCTGAATTCTAAATATATGTGGGGGTGTGCCATCACATATTGCTTGGTTATTTTTGACTTTCATATATCTTGGGGACACTGCAATATGGAATTGTATCAAAGGTATGGGCCAGAATGTGTAGGCCTAGATAATCACATTATATGGAGGTGTAATCAATGAACCGGAGGAGAAGATAGAACAGCAGACCAAGCCAGATGACTTTCCAGAAAAATCAGGAGGTAGCCTGACTTAAGGTTCCGAATCCCGGTGGACGGAAGATGGTATTGATCATCCAAGTCGACATGGTTCACACTTAATCAGACCATGATTGCCAGCACGGTACGCTAGCACAGATAGTCAATGTGGCAGGGAACAAATGCAGCTAGTGCAAAACACAAAACCAACCCAAGAACAAAATATTCCACCTCATATTGAACCATCAGCTCCATGCAGAATCATACCACCGAATTGTGATGACACTTGGGCACTGGTGTACCCAACACCTCCGACTCTACCACAGCTAGGCCATCAAGACCCTCTAACAACAACTAGTGCAATCGCCTCCCAAACAAGTGGCTCCTTAGCCAATTTGAAGTAGACCAGCCTGGTCCAGTTCTTAATGATATAGGTGCTTCAATATTATAGCTTTTCCAGGAAACCTGGAAAGAAAGGGTGCTGGGGTGGACAAACTGGGTGGACTATTGTCACCTTGTTACTTATGCCACACCTAATGAGCTTTTACAATAAACTGTAAACCTTGAGAGATTTGAGAAGAAATTTGAACACAATAAGTGAGACGAACTTCAAGAGGCAGCTTTGACTATCTTTGAGAGCAGGAATGGAGCAAGAGGAGGTACCTGTAGAAGAGGGGGCAGACGAAGCTATGGTGGGGCTGGAACCAAACAAAGGGATGTAGGATTATGTATAACCTTATCAAGCGAATACTGGTGTTTTAACAAAACATTTTATAAAAGAATCACACAAGACTACTTATATTATTCAGTAGACATTTATTGAGCTTAAGTTGGGGCAAAACTAAAGTGTAACAGAAATGTTTGTGAGCGTAAAATGATTACCGCTTGTTGTGAATATTTGTTGCGGTCTAGTCAGGCAGCAAAAGGGTGCTATCTTCTTCAGAGAATCTTCACAGACAACTCTTCTACCTCTTCTTCTGTGTGGTTTTGCAGCAGTTGGTATCCAAAAAGTTGCATTGCTGCCCTCTATAGGACTCGGTCCTCAGTGCACTATCCTGTTATAAAAACCCTGCGTCTTGACCCTGTTTCTAAAATACTTTTCAAATATGGTTCTTCCATGCCAATCCCTTGTAAGTCTCTAATGAAATCTTGTCTTTGGCAGTCATAATTTCTGCAAGAAATTAACATTATGCACGTTCTCACCCTCCTGACAAGAACACAAGCACTGTTTATAACGGATGACCAATCCTCAATCTAGAAATGACAACTTCTTCCTTACATTTAACCCCTTTTTCTACATTAATTGAGTCTGTTACTCTACAAAAAATTGGAAAAAGATGCCTGCCCTTGTGTTCTTTCTCACATTTTAACCAAATACCTAGATATTTCTTTTCTTACTTGAATTCTATTAAAGTGCTTTAGTCAATTCTATAGCTTACTGGGATCATTCTTTGACGCAACACCTCATAGTTTGGGACATCCATTTACTGATTTGGGCAATACACAAATTAAGACATTCAAAGGAAGTAAAATCATTACATGATTTCATCAGCATAACAAGGATAGAAGATTGAGTTTTTGATCATTTGTCCAAGAGGGAGCATATAAAGGTTGAATACTAATGGTCAAGGCTAAGGCTCTGAGGGTACACTATAGGTCAAGGACATTGATGGTACAGGAAAGGTACAAACCGGATTCCAAAAAAGTTGGGACACTAAACAAATTGTGAATAAAAACTGAATGCAATGATGTGGAGATGGCAAATGTCAATATTTGATTAGTAATAGAACGTAGATGACGGATCAAAAGTTTAATCCGAGTAAATGTATCATTTTAAAGGAAAAATGTGTTGATTCAACATTTCACGGTGTCAACAAATCCCAAAAAAGTTTGGACAAGTAGCAATAAGAGGCTGGAAAATGGTAAATCTCAGCATAACGAAGAGCTGGAAGACCAATTAACACTAATTAGGTCAATTGGCAACATGAATAAAAAGAGCTTCTCAGAGTGGCAGTGTCTCTCAGAAGCCAACATGGGTAGAGGATCACCAATTCCCACAGTGTTGCGCAGAAAGATAGTGGAGCAATATCAGAAAGGTGTTACCCAGTGAAAAATTGCAGACTTTGCAGTTATTATCATCAACTGTGCATAACATCATCCGAAGATCCGAGAATCTGGAACAATCTCTGTGCATAAGGGTCAAGGCCGTAAAACCATACTGGATGCCCGTGATCTCCGGGCCCTTTAACTACACTGCACCACAAACAGGAATGCTACAGTAAAGGAAATCACAGAATGGGCTCAGGAATACTTGCCTGGAAAGGCACCATCAATGCAGAAAAATATATTCAGGTTCTAGAACAACTTATGCTCCCATCCAGACGTCATCTCTTTCAGGGAAGACCCTGCATTTTTCAACAAGATAATGCCAGACAACATTCTGCATCAACCACAACATCATGGCTGCGTAGGAGAAGGATCCGGGTACTGAAATGGCCAGTCTGCAGTCCAGATCTTTCACCTATAGAGAACATTTGGCGCATCATAAAGAGGAAGGTGCGACAAAGAAGGCCCAAGACGATTGAACAGTTAGAGGCCTGTATTAGACAAGAATGGGAGAGCATTCCTATTTCTAAACTTGAGAAACTGGTCTGCTCGGTCCCCAGATGTCTGTTGAGTGTTGTAAGAAGAAGGGGAGATGCCACACACTGGTGAAAATGGCCTTGTTCCAACTTTTTTGGGATTTGTTGACACCATGAAATTTTGAATTTGAAACATATTTTTCCCTTAAAATTATACATTTTCTCAGTTTAAACTTTTGTTCCTTGATTTATGTTCAATTCTGAATAGAATATTAGAAGTTGGCACCTCCACATCATTGCATTCAGTTTTTATTCACGATTTGTATAGTGTCCCAACTTTTTTGGAATACGGTTTGTACAATTTGCAATGGAAACAAAATATATTCTGTATGAAACTTAGTGTTCTAGTTGACGTAGCAGTATGTTTAAAGCAGCAATAGTCCAATAGTACCAGGATATATATTTTACCTGCATCAGTGTTACAACATGTCACTTATAACAATAATCAGCACAGTTTCGGTGCTGTGATTGGCACAGTTAATTGATAGTCATATACTGTAAAGTAAGCCTTGCTCAGGGCGCCTACATGTGGCATCACAACTAAGTACTGTTAAAGTGCTTGGCAGCAGGTATTACAAGTACAGGGCAGCAAGTAGAATGTGGTCATAAAAGAGGTATCCAGTTTATACCGGAGCTGCAAGCAGGTGTGGAAGGAAGGTTGGGGGACCCTCAGAAAATAGTTAACACTAATTTGAGGCCCTCAATCTCGTGTGTAAATACACCAATAACATGGTGACCATATTAAAATTAACTTTTAATGTCCCTTAATATCACTCACTTCTACACAATGCAAAGTGAACAAGCCTAATTAGTTTGTTAGTTTGTGAACAAAAGAGAACGCAATAGAAATCCAATGTACAGGACTAAGGCAGTAGAACAAAATCCTGGACGATTTTGAAATTCCACCTGGACATGTCAAAAGAGGAGGTCTGGTCACCCTAGTTTAGGTGATTCATCTCTTGATACAGGCTAAAATGATTCACCTTAAGCAGGAGCCGCCTTGAGGAAAGTATTTCATTATCACTTGTTTTGCTATACACATGTTTATTCTCTTTATACGTATTGGAACAAAACAAAAACAGGAAGGAAAAAAGCTAATTTTCCATAATGTCACACAAAACTCAAAAAATGGGCTGTAAATTTAGGGAAAGTGTGACATTTTAATCATTATTATTATTTTATTAATGCATATTGAATTGCAACTCGTCAAAATTGTTGTTTAAGGTCTTCAAGTGCTGTCAGTAGGAATAAAACAAGAACAATATTGGTACAATACAGACCAAATAGTGAACAAAAAAACAAGTTCTTGTCTAAAAGTATTTGCTCTAAAGCACACAAACCTGCACACACCTCCAAGAGCTCAGCTGACGAGAAAGTATAGCTACTGATTACAAATATACTGCAAAGACTTTTTTTTTTTTGCAGGCTGCTCCAATACAAACATTAAAACCTCCTTGGTTGGATGACTACTAGAAACATATTAACACGCTTTTTATGCCATCCATTCTGAAGATGAGGCTAGGAAAAAAGTCACACAATCTTTTAATTGCTTTAGGGAAGTCATTTAATGGCATTTTAATAGAATTTACTAACATGCAAAACAGGTCAGCTAGACAATGTGTACAATATATCAGTAATTTCCAAACAGCTGTTTAAATTTAGCATTTCACTCATAACTATTTATTTGATTAATAGCATTTGGATTAGAAGGATAATGATTTTAATCATACTGAATCATTTAACAGTACCAAACTATGTAATATATGCTAGAAGTCTTTTGCTGACTGTTGTTTTGATGGTTGCTTTACGGCTGGGTGTAGAAAACCAGTTCACCATAGACCTCTCTGAGCATAGGACAGTCAAGACTCCCTACCACTCTTCCTGGTCCAGGCATTACAGGGACAAATGATTCAGTCCATGACAAAGAGGTACCAGGGGTGATTAATCTGCAGATTAATAAAAAAGCAAACAATAGCAATTACATATTATGTTCATTTTCTTTATGCGTTGAAGCAAAAAATCAGCAAAAAGCTAAAACATATTGCTACCCTCAACTTAAAATGTGGCTGCACACCCTTTTGTAAAGATAAAAGCCTCTTAACTGTAATTTTGGACCTCTTTTTACCAAACTGCTCTAGGTACTTCTCCCAAAAGTGAGATCAGTTTTAGATTCAGATTCAGACCTAACTGGCCACTTCAGAAATCTCTAGTGCTGTCTCCAAGCCTTTTGAGAGCCTGTCATTGTCATCGTCCGGCTGAAATCTCCTTGGCCTGTGACACAGATCCAGCCTGCTGAAACTAGGCATGACTTTGCATTACTTGAGATTTTATGATGCACAAAACAACCCCAAATCATCTTTGTAACTACGCCATATTTGACTTCAGATACAGTGTTCTTTTCTTTGTAGACTTTATACATGCTCTATAAAAAGTAGAATGATGTGCTTTACATAAATGTCATGAAAAAGCTGGACAGTTGTTCACTAAAATGTATCTGCAAACACATTTTAAGTTGAGGGTGCCAATATTTTTCCCTTTTTTTCAGTTCTGTTTAAAATTATACTGCACAAATTAATGAATGAATTAAATAACTAACTAATTAATTAATAGGCATATATATTATACAAACACATTTATTTGCAATACTCTGGGATAAATAGTGCATCTTCTGTAAAAAAAAAAAAAAAAAAATATATATATATAGTACTGTACAGGCATGGCCAAAAGTGTTGGTACCCATGTACATAGATAGATAGACAGACAGACTGATAGATAGTCTGTCTGGGGTGAATTATCATGGGTTTTCCCTCATTTCATGTGTGCGTTATCTGTTAATTTGCTTACTCATATTTTTTTCTCTTGAATCCCATCTCACCAGGTCCCTCCATACGCACATGCACATGTTTCAGGACAGTGTTGAAGATGTTGGTGAATTCCAAATGGACAATCATCTCATGTCCAACTCTTACCTCTCCACCAAGCTAAATTAGAGGCACTAGTTTACATCATTCTTAGACATTTTTAAAATGAGATTTAATGATTATCGTAGATTTGATGTAATGATTCATAATGAATGCTACATGTCCAAAAATAGTCATAGTCAGTGAGATGTACAAACCTTTAAGTTTAGAATGGGAACCTCTAGCCTGAGCACTTTGCCTGCTGCCAAAACTTGATTGTTTTCTCGGACTTTCCCGACACAACTGAATTTGAGGCACCCATGATCCACCATATGATTCATATATTCATTTGCCAGTACCTCTATACTGACTTTCTCGGCTGGAGAAGAAGACAAACAATATGTAAACCATAGATCTGGTTTCAAATTATTTATGAATTTATGATTGGTACATTCTACAAGTGATGAGGATGGGTATATCCCAGGACATCCTCATGGAAATGCTGTATAGCTTGTAATCACCTCACATTTTGTATTAGGTTAAGCAGACAGCAGTATTTGGCAGTTATGTCCCATGAAAACATTTTAATGTTGTATGGTGTGAATATGTATCGTAGCATGTTATAGCATGTAGGTTTGCTAAAATTCTAGGTTAGTATTGTTCTAATAACTTGAATTTTATGTCAAAATATAATTTAAATAGCACATATCTTTGTATTTTTCAGACCTCCATATTTTTTATGTGAACAGTGATTTGTGACAAAAAAACTGACTCGGTTGCGAAGTTTACAGCATCATAATAAATTTGCCACCACATATAATGTAATACTCCCTTCATGTATCTAAGGCCTTCGTCCTACTTCTCCAGAAGTGAAGAAACTCTGAATTTGTGTTTGGAAAAGTAGCTTTGAGTAGCTTTTGGAAAAAGGCGTTTTATGGTCCCGAACATCAAATAATGTGACACTTCTTATGTGCGACTATTGTTGTCATGCTTTGGAGAAAAAAAAGGATGCTGTTAGAAAATTGCTGGTTTTAAAGTTTGTGCAGCCTCTTTTTACTAGTTTGTTTTTACAATTCCTACTGCTTCAATGCGCTGAGGTGCAGAGGAGAAAGAGCGCCTGGAGGTCGGTGGGGACAGAGCTGGGTTGTTTAGAAGGATTCTGATTGGCTAACATAGGTTTAAGCTTGGCATGTTTATAACAATGCTCAACGGCGTGTTTGCGCCATATGTTCATGTAGATTAAATCTTTTCTAAAAACATCCCTGTGTGTATGATAATACTTAAATCATAAAATGTCAAAAAGTATGATGGAGAAAATAGTTTTTATAAATACCAGGCTACGTGTGAACTGAATTTCAGTCAGGCAGTGCAAGCCACAGTTATCATTGCATAGTTCCTTGAGTATTATGCTAGAATGAGTATATACTGTAGTTCCATTCCATATTAGCCTAGAAAAGTGCCACAATTGTGCCTTATAATGCAGGTTAAAAAGTGCTATTTTTTCTGCTGTGTACTTCAGTAGTATTTCAATAAACACAACATTTTAGGCACAAAAAACTAAATACTAAATATGAAGAAAATTGTACAAAAAAAATACATTTTACTGCATTATACTGCATGATATATATATCTCATCCACAAGGGGGCGCCAGCTGAGCTTTGTGGTCTGGTAGCGACAGCGTCCATATGAGATAGACCTTTAAGCAGAGACAGGCGTTGTATATTACCCCCTCTTTGTGTCTTTTGTTTGTTTGTTTTCTTTTGGGCCCGTTTGTTTTTGGTTTTCGGTCACTGTGCGATCACTGTGAAAGCCATTTTGAAGCAGACAGAGGCGATTCTACATTTCCCAAATAGCCGAGACAGGAGCAATCATCAAAATTTCGGTGTCAACCACTTTGTTGCATTTTAGACAATCTGTGAAAGGGGCTCAATGTGTTAAAAACCGAACTATACCTTTAAGGACTCCTCTCACCCAGCCAACAAACTGTTCCAGCTCCTACCTTCCTACAGTACAGTACAGTACTCAACATCTGTATATAACTATAGCACATAGAAGCAATAGCCATAGAGTACTCACTGTACACCTACTAGCATACTTATACAAACTACTAAATTATCTACCTCCTTCTACTGTTCTCATTTGCACATAAGTGCATACTGCTGCTCTTAACTGTATATACTGCTGTACAACTGTACATCCTGTACACACTGTCCATACTGTATACACTCCATATTGTATATTTAGCAGTTGCTGCTCTTTTGCACTTCTGATTAGATGCTACACTTGGACTTGCATTTTGTTAATCTGTATTTGTACATGTGTACTGACAATAAAGTTGAATCTAATCTAATCTAAACAATGCAACGTTTTAGACCAAACTCTGAAAAACATTTTTTTCATAAAGGTTGGTCTTGCACTTTCTACACAGATTGAAAAATCAATAGGGAAAACATCAGAAATCTTAGTCACCTTTGTGCATGAAAGATGCTAATGGTCGAATTAAATTTAATGGTCTATACTAAGTTGGGAGTCTTCACAGACAAGAGACTTATACTACTATGTCAATAGCAATCAAATGTCATCTCATACTCACTCATAAATGGCCCCAGGGAAACTTCTTTTTTCTCCACTTTTACAGCATCATGGGTTACACCAGTGTAGAAGGCAACACTACAGGACACAGTTAGTTGTACAGTACGTTGTTCTGCACATGTGTTCTTAACCCCAATACTCATGTAGGCGTTTTGACCCAGCTGCACAGCAGGTGCCACCAGTTCAATCTCCACATCAGTTGGCTGGAGGGGTGCACGGTATCTGTCACAACCAAAGCTGGTGGCCTGTTTCATGGTCATTGAATCAGCTGCACTGCCTGTGTGTGGTAGCAAAACATCAGTACAAAAAAAATCACTTTTTTTTAAGGTTCATATGGTAATAAATACAGACATTATCTAATTAATGTCTGTATTACTGACTTGTAATGCAGACATTAAGTGGAAGTTAAGGCCTACTAAGTCGTTATTAAGATCATATCAAGAAGAAACATCTAAATCATCATGAGCAAGACATTTGTGAGTACATGACTAACAAATTATTGATGTTTCTTAACACATGGCTTACATGTGACTTATACAGACATAGGCCTATGTATTAGTGGCGAACACCAGCTCATTTTCTTTTATCACAGCAACATGCTATTTTTAGTTAATTCCTTGTGTTCTGAGATTTCATTTATGATGGAATGAATATTATAGATGTGTTGGTTACAGCAGAGGAGAGATATCTGACAGACAGGGTCTGTCACTGGCTTATCAGGGTAACGTAGAGAGTAAAGTGATGATGTGTGTTGTGATGCAGGGTGTGGTCAGAAGAGCCCCTCTTGTTCCAGTAGCCCTTCATGGTAGGCACATATAGAACACCTCGTATATAGGGACAAATAGGGACGAACTAATGGCGATTTATTTGCTTTTGTGTTTACTTTATCATTCATTCCCTCTTTTATTAAGCTGATACTCTAATTTATACAATTACAATACATATAATAAACTTTTTTGATCCCTGATTGCACATATAGCCCTGTCACGCTGGGTAAAACCTCCACAATGAGAATCATAGAGCCCCAGGAACAACAAGGAGAACCACCACAGCTTTTTGTACAGCACCAACAACAAAATCAAAATATATCAAAACAGGCCCATCAGATAATTATAACCCATAATGATAACTCAGAGGATATGTATTTTGGATGGTTGACTGCTCTGGTAGTATACATGGTGCTTTGAAAGAGTGGCTTTATGGATCTCTGTCACAGCATACAACATGCAGCTGCTGTCCTGAAACATGTTTGCTTGGGGCAGACAAACCAACATCTAAATTAGCATTTTATAATAGATTAACACCTTTCAACAGGAATTTCTTAAAGGTCTCATTCCATCGTATGTTCATTAATTTTGTGGTGGTCTCTTGTCTAAAATAATGTCATGAGAGTTGGTTTCGACAAAAATATGCTGTGGTTGTCTTGTTTCAAGCTATTTTAGTTAGGTGAAAACGAGAGCAGGGATAGCGCGAGAGGATTCTTATGAATATTAATGATATGCAAACGTATTGCCTCTGATTGGCTAACAGCACTGTAACGCTCCCTCTGGTGGGTCTGTCTGCAGGCAGCCTAATAATGTTTTCTTGAGGGCGGGCTAACTGCATAGCTAATGTTTAATGTGATGTAGGCTTGTGCGGCTTTTCCGATTCGCTCGTTTGTCCCCGGCAGTTTTCGATCACAGACGAATACAGACTACAGGGGTAGGAGAGCATTTTGAAGTTGAGCATACAAGAGCAACTTGGGCTGACCTTTGGTAATGTAAAAAAAAAATCAAGTATTAATCGGTTTATTTTGGAAGGAGACCTTTAACCACAAATTTTGGTTAATCCTAGGTAACTCCCTTCATAGTGTATATTTTATGTGCTGTATATTTATTTTCTTTTTTCAATGTTGCAAGATTGATCTTTTTACCATTAGAACACCCACATTTTTAAAATATACATTGATTTAACTTTCAGATTTGGTATCACAAAATGAATCTTCAAACATCAATCATCAAATATCAAACATGCAAGCCAGTTAGAAAAGATAATTATTTATCAGTTAGGAATAACATTGTTCTTACTCACCTTCTGGGTATTTGTAAGATTGTGTAATGTCCTCTGATAAATACGAATCAACTCTTTTTGTTAGAATCTTTGTCCCTATATAGGAGGTGTTCACATACACAGTCTTAGATAATCCAGATCTTTGCACCATGTTAATTACTAAATCACTGTTCACCTGATGACAAAAGAAAAAAAAATGTTGAGGAAAGGTGACAAGAGTGAAAAATAATTTGAATCCAGTGCATGGTTATAGACCTTGGGGGTCCTTGGGTCTTAGCAGACACTTTTATCCAAAAAACTGTATAATTCAAATAGTGCAAGCCACAAATCTCAATGCCAGGTTGCAAAGTTCACAGATCTTTACATGGGAGTGAGAGTATAGTTTTAAGTTAGAATGTATTATACATCAAGAGTTAACCAATTCTATGTCATAATACAGTAGGTACATTCATGCCTTTATTTTAGTATTTGAGACACAGAATGTTTTTTTAAAGCTGCCAGGAAGCGTCTGTATAGCAACTGAAGGATGGTAGAAGAAACACCTAATATAAAGGCCATTTCCTCACTAATGCCAAGTCAGAGAGTGTCAAAGGTTTACCTAAATAGGAGGGTTGATTTTGAGATCATCATCTAATTTACATCCACTAGTCATGAAAAGAAGACTTTCAAATATTTCTCTTCATTAGGGAGGATTAGGGAGGAAAAGAAGGGTAGTTGTGCTAGTTTGTCTCCGTTATACAGTAACCACTTTGAAAGAAACATTATTGAAAGAGTCTTTTACCTCTGCAAAGACAAATCGGGCATCAAAAGGGTAACACAGTTCCCCTTTTTTGATTGCTTTGACTGAGGTTGGACCACATCGATAGAAACCTGAGCACAAGAAAAAAAACAATATTGAAAGTGCTTAAAGGTGAAATACAGACCTTTGCTAAGGTCACTGAGTGCTGTGTGTAGGAAACATAACCAAAACAATTGATACAAAGTAGACTAAATATTGAACAGACAAGTAATGTTAACTGAATGAAGCATAGCAAAATTAACACAAAGGGAGTTTCTCTGTCCCATTCGTCTGTCCCATACTTCAGTTTATTATTTGGTGTATATTGTATAAAATGTTCTCATTCTTTCACTGACATAACGTGGTGGCTTCAAATAAGGGGCTATGAATTAAACCACACAAGAGTTTCCCTTTAAGAGTGCTTAGCACTCTCTGTAGAGAACATGACTTACATGACTCTACATAAACTTGTGATTTAGTCACATCAATTGTAGTGTCCCTAGATTATAAGGATGTTATTGCACATACAGTAGGTACATGTTTTACATATATTTTTTAAATATCATGAATAGTTTTTACATGTGTATACTAGTAATGATATTTATTGTCCACTGTGTATGAATAGAGTTGGTATGAATGTGGGGTGTTTCTTCTAGGTCACAGACGTCAGCTTTATCACAGTGCACCCAAGCTTACTTAGGGGTTTGCGCTAACTAAACAGGGCCGTGGAAAGATTCAGAAGTTAAGTGCGGGTATATGAGACCAGTGCCCACACCCTAGCAACCACCTCAAGTACCCTAGCAATCTCTTCTAGTGTTACAACATAGCAACAAACATGATTAACCTAGCAACTACCATAGCGACCCTAACAACCACCTAGTAACAACCTCAAGTTCACTAACAATTGCCTAACACCCCAACAGCCAACATGATTAATCTAGCAACCACCAAGTACCCTAGCAAACATCTAGCAACCACTTCTAGCATACAAACCTAGCAACCAACATGGGAACCAACATAATTAACCTAGCAACCACCATACTGTCATGCAAACGCAACCATCCCAACACGAATCTCAGATTGCCTCTCTGACATCTCTGCATGGATGCAAGACCATCATCTCACCATCATTTGTATTGGGCGATGGTGGCGCAGATGGTAGAGGTGCCGTTCAGTAACCGGAGGGTTGCAGGTTCGAGCCCCACTCCATCTGACTACATCAAAGTATCCTTGGGCAAGATACTGAACCCCGATTGCTCCCTTGCATGGCAGTCACTGCCACCGGAGTATGAATGCATATGGGTGAATGAGAGGCATACATTGTAAAGCGCGTTGAGTGCTCGTAGGAGTAGAAAAGCGCTATATAAATGCAGTCCAGCTGAACCTCTCAAAAACCGAACTGCTGGTCCTCCCCGCTAAACCAACTATTCACCACAACATCTGCATCAACACTGGCTCCTTGTCTCTTACGGGTAGCCAGGAACCTAGGTGTTATGATTGATGTCCAGCTAACCTTCAATGACCATGTTTTCTCTGTTGCCCGGGCCTGCCGCTTTGCACTATTCAATATCAAAAAGATCAGACCATACCTAACTCAACAAGCCTCCCAATTGCTGGTTCAAACTATGGTCCTCTCACGCCTTGACTACTGCAATGCCCTTCTGGCCGGAACATCCTGCCTGTGCCGTCAAGCCACTTCAGATGATCCAAAATGCTGCGGCGCGTCTCATCTTCAATCAGCCGAAGAGGGCACATGTCACCCCTCTGCTAATCGAGCTCCACTGGTTGCCTCTGGCGGCTCGCATCAAATTCAAATCACTGATGCTGACTTACAAAGTGCTTAGAGGATCTGCCCCTTTTTATCTAAGCGCTCTCATAAAGGCTCATGCTACCCCCCGACAACTTCGGTCCTCCAATGACTGTCGACTGGCAGTCCCGGCACCTCGCCCAAGGCAATCCAGACTCTTCTCATGTGTCGTCCCACACTGGTGGAATGACCTACCAAAAACAGTCAGAACAGGGCCATCTCTGGAGGCCTTCAAAAAGCTCTTAAAGACCCAGCTATTCAGAGAACATCTTCTATCCTAGCACTTAACCGCACTGATGCACTACTCTTGTCCTAGAACTGAAGCACTATTCCCTAGCACTATGCTCTTTAAGGTTTCTGCTATGTAGCTTGATTGTTATCCTCTTTTTGTAAGTCGCTTTGGATAAAAGTGTCTGCTAAATGCATAAATGTAAATGTAAAAATAAATGCAAACCTTTTTTAATAAATCATTGGCCAGACACTAGTAGTCGTCTGTCTCAAGACTTATGGATAGTCACTACCATTATTATCATGCAGTTTAATTGCCTGATTGTTATAGATTGACATAAAATACACACCATCACTAGTTTCTTGAGGCGTAGTATCCAACACCTGCCAACCCTCATAGTCTTTTGGCAAATCAGGTCTGCGCATGTAGACCTCATTCCAGCAGTGGTAATTCCTGAGGATAAAGATACTAATGAGGATGTATGCATTAGAATGAACTTGAAAAGTTGAAAAAGACGTATTCAAATTATGATCATACCTCAATAGCAGTATCCCCCAACTCCCTAACCTCTAAATACAATATAAAATAAATGAAAAAGCAAGCAACAGCATATGCAAGAATATCTGGTTATTTATAACCAGATATTCCTGCATATACTGTTGCTTGCTTTTTTATTTATTTATATATATATATTACATATTGGTATTTTTTCCAACAAACAAGTGAGAGGATTAAGCAATGTTATTTTATTATTATGAGGTGGTGAGTGTCATTAGAAAGTACTAGATTAACTATATCTATACTTGACAGACTAGGTAAGTCTTTCTGTATCTGGGTAGTGTGTTGTATCTGCACACAACAGATAGAACATAAAGTCAACAGTCAACAGGGTATAGGAAAATAAGTTCAGTCAGTTAGTGTTAGGTACCAGTTTTGGAGTCACTGCCCCCTAAACAAAACCACTTAACATTGTTTTAATAGCCTTTTGAAAATGAATTGTTACAGAAAATGGGGGTTTCAGAAAAAAAAACCAGGATTGAGTTGATTCCATGTAATTTCACATGGAAATATTTAGTAGTCTACTATTTCAAAACAGAAAACACATCCAGGTTTGTGTAGTTGTGAAATAAAAAACATACACTTTTCCTACACTGAGGTCAGGCGTATTTGCATTTAGCCTTGTGAAAAACACAACGCCTTTATAAAGCTTTTTTTAAATTATTGTTATCTTATAATCTGTAACAATGAATTTCATAAGTAGACTCTTATGAGAAAAAAATCTGGACCTGAGCCAAAAGTGCTGTCATCACCATTTGATTTTAGATGCACTGGCACACTTGAAGCTGCAGAGGGCGCAGGGAGCTGTTTTTCACATGGAAAATGCCATATAACAGTTTTTGTGGCATTTTGCGAGACATTCATGTCTGGCACAACACCCCCCTGAAATTCATTTTTTTGCAGGTTGGGATGTCTGCTATGTTGTATGTTACTGTAAAAAGTGGTTGCTAAGCTGTTGTAGTACTGTGGTACTTCTAATATTTGCTTAATCTTGGGATACAGGATCTGTGAGTTTAGAAAACTACATTTCTAAAATCTTTAGTAAATAGCTAACCCATATTGTAGGCTTAGAATGTTTAACAATGTTTGTTCTGTTGTAATATTTTTTTTCCTGTTATCATATCTCACTCACACCAAGCCCTGGGACCACATTACTCACATTCTCCATCACTTGCACTGGCTCTATGTCTAATAAAAATTCATCCTACCTGTGCACAATCCCTTGATAACCAGGCCCTTAACAGTATCAGACCCCATATCTGCCTGAAACCTTCCACTGGTGCTCGCCTATAAACAGTCCTTCACTCTCGGCTATGCTCAATGGGTGATAGGGGTTTCAGTGTTGCTTCACATGGCAACCAGTGAGAAGCTTCCTTGGATCGAGTGTAACATGCTGAAGTCTTCAATCTTATCTATGTATCTTTTTAAATGTTGTGAGTCATTAAAGACATATAAATGGAAGTCAATGCTAATTGAGACCATTTTAAACAAGAATATTTTGCTGACAACTAGACAGTCTGCCTCTCCCGACTGCATGTCCCTGCTGTGCAATACTTATTGGGTAGCCATCTGGTAACAACAGTTTACACAATGTTCTCACCACACTGAGTCACGAGTGCGTGCATTCATTGTCCAGTCGTCATTCAAGAAGATTTCAGTCTTTAAGTCTCCATTATTGTCATGGGAAGAGTTGAAGTTGGTGATCACCCTAGTTGGAATCCCCAGACAACGACCAACTGAAGAACAGGGAAAGATACAATAGGATAAGGCTGCCAGCATGTTCAATTAAGATCAATTAAGAGTGATAATTTACTGTGTACTAAGTGTCAACCCTGTAAGTATGTCTTTCATATATTTTGGATCAACGCCATTATGGCTGTTGTGGGTTAGGAGGAGTTTTAAAATCTATTCAACGTGTAATAGTTATATCAAGTGTAAGGAAGCAAAGAAGTAAATAAGCCAGTAAGTACCTATTTGGGCTGTAGAGGGGAGGATAAAAAGCTATGACCTCATGACCCTTTTAGTACATAAGTTTTGATACATTATCACCGTCATTTCAAATACTTCAGTGGTAGGGCCAAAGGAGAATGTTTTTGTGTGTGATTTTTAAATTAAACTTATTTAACTTTATTTTAAACTTTTTTTTCTTGCACAAATTTAAGTAACATGAACAGCTTCATAAATCAAATGTTAGTGTTACAAAATTATTCATGTTCTAAAGCACTGTTTGTACATTCATTTGATATATGAGCACGGTTTGTACATTCATTTGATATATAGTTACCTTGGGGCTTAATAGGATTTCACTCTTGAACTTAGTATGACAAGTAGGGCCATCTTCATTTCTTTTTGTTTGTCTTTAGAAGCCAACTAATAAAAAAACCTTTTTAATAAAGAATTTTTACCCCAAGATAAAGGAAGGTGGGCTAAAAAGGTGGTCCAATGGTCTAATTATGCTTTTATGTAAAGTCAAAGATGATACAGTCCACAAGCTTAGTAAAACCACAGGTTAAGTTTTGTGCCATGTAGACACTAAAAGCCTCACAAAAAACAGGTGACTGGACTCAAGACATGAACTATAGAACAAGACATAACCAAAACCCTGAGCACTTGAAGGAGAAGTTTGGTGTAAAATGATCCTGGGATGTATTGAAAGATGATAAAGAGTGTGAACTTTTGTTGAGTAGCACACCTCCCTTTTCCCCTCAGATTCTGACAGTGCTTTTAACCTCTACGAGACATTGAGAACTTTGAAAGTGTCCAAGCAGTTTAAAGACAGTTCATACAAACATTTACAATATCTGGTGACTGTCTGCATGAGAATGAGGAGAATTAACTGACATTAACTTAGCTCAATAGGATTTACTGCTCAGTGATGTGAATCTCACTTAATAATATTGACGGGACAGGGGACACATTTTTGGGTGATTTGGGTGCTGGGGCCAGTACAGCTGCATAACATAGAATTGTATGACACAGATCTAAATGACCACCAGAGGGACTCATTGTGTAGTACAGATTACAAGCCTGGCACAGACATCCACACTTCCACACACACTGGTTGATCTTCACTAGTCGCAAAAGTAGTATTTGAGTCATCACCCTTTATTAATGGACTTGCCACCTAGTTCTTCGCAAGTATTTTTGTGGACTTGCCCTAATGGCAAGGCCACTATTGTTCTTCTGTTTATTATTATTCCGACCAGTTTTCCGTCCGACTACTCGTCCTAGGGCTTTCGAGATAGAGACACCGTTCAAACTCCGAAACGTCTCGATCGGTGTGCTTACATTCAGCTTGTTGATACCTTTTGTCGTCCGTCCGTAATCCCTGTTTTCCTGTTGTTTTTTGCCCATAGAAAATGAATGGTGGAATGTTGGAGTGATGATGCGATAATGACACCCTCCACTCTAGGCTGATAGAGTGAGAGCAGCAAAATGTAATTACGCTGTAATCGTTTAAGCTACAGGCCTGATTCAAAGTTTGTATCGTAGGTCTCGGTCATGTCATGTAGAATATGAATTTTCAAACTTCTACGTATTATAGTTTTGAAGTTATGCCAGAAAAACTATGTAATCTTTTGGCCTCCATTGGTTTGCAATGGCAGAGTTTCAGGCTGGATTTTCGTCTAGTCTTCTAAAAGACTTCATGGAGCTTAAACCGTTTAAGGTAGACAGTTCATTCGAACTTCGTTGCGGAGGTCTCGGTCATGCCAAGTAGGATATGTATTTTCAAACTGCTAAGTGCTATAGTTTTGAAAATATGGCAGGTTAAACACAAACACAAACAGTGCCTTAAGATTTAACTGCTTATCCAACTGCCATTCTTTGAATATCACTGAGTGTTCTAAGTGTCTCTTTGTGATGTCATCACATTCTAACACCTGGTCTGCCTGCCCAGC
>JAGFZM010000983.1:287237-338553 GCA_017657215.1 Limnothrissa miodon
ATTGAAAGCAACTATTCTATCATTCCACCATTCAACTATCCAACTATTTAAGCTGTTCAGCTACTGAACTTTTTAAACTATTGAATTCTTTAATTGTTTATCTAATTAACTGTCTGTTCTGAAATTTTAACATGATTATACTATCATCTACTACAGTGACTTACTATACTACTAACCAAGTAACTCCTTATTTCTATCAGTAGGGACCATGTACACCCCAGCAACACCCTAGCAACCACTTTCACAGATGCAATCTAGCAACCAACACAGCAACCAACATGATTAACATAGCATCCAGCAAAATAACCATCAAAGTGACCCTAGCAACTGCCTTGCAACCATCTCAAGTACCCTAGAAACTGCCTAGCACCCACTTCCACTGTTGGCGAGCAACTAACATGCAACCAGCATAGCATCAATCATAGCAACAGCTTAAAAACAACTTTCACTGTAAGCACCTCAAGTGACCTAGCAACAGGAACCTAAGAACCACTTCCACAATTTTAACCTAGCAACTAACATAGCAACCAACATGACTAATCTAGCAACTAGCATAGCAACCACCACAGCTGCTCTAGCAACCTCCTAGCAACCACTTCTACAGTTTCAACATAGCAACCAATTTAACAGCCAACATCATTAACCTAGCAACTAGCATATAATCATAGCAACCACCTAGCAACCACTGGAAGTATCCTAGCAACCACTGTTGCAACCTAGCAACCAACATAAATTATTTAGCAACCACCTCAGTGACACTCAGCAACCACCACAAGTACCTTGGCAACTGCCTAGCTACCTACCATTTACACAGTTTTAGACAGTCTACAGCAGTGGTCGGCAAAATTGGCCCGCCGTCAATAACATCTGGTCCGCCAGATGAGGTTGATTAAAATAAAAACCTATAATATTTGCTGTCAAAAACAACAATTCAACTGATTTCATTACACTATCACCATCACTTCCTTAATAACCTCTGCGTCAGCCATGCTGCGTTGAGGGACGCATTTGTAACTTTTTGCTGCGCTGCAAGTGCCTGAACCAGGATCTTGCAGCTCTGTAAATGGGCTGTCCAGCCGTCAGCGCTTCATTTAAATTAAACTAAATTCAATTCAGTTTTATTTGTATAGTGCATTTTACAAAACACAGGTCTCGTAGCGCTTAAAGAGGGGCTAAGCAACGTTCTGTTTTTCTCTCTCACAAGCTCCCTCTAAAGACCGCTGTATTGTATTGTATTGCATTGCATTCTATTGGAGGCGGACCGCGCTGCTGAACATTTCAAGTGCTGTATCTACCGCTATTGGCCACGGTGGCGCATTCTACACAGTTCGTTCGCCATGTAATGACTCATTTTAGCATCCTAAACAGTATGAAACGGATTAATTAAATGAAAAATGTTGCATAGTGGGCCTTTAACAAAGAGCACCAATAAATGTTTTTTTGACTATGCACCGTCGCGTGGTGCCTTATATTCTTTGCAAACGGCTACAGATAGCAAAGATTTTGGCTGTTCTTTGGCAAACATCTGGCGTTTTTGGGTTTATTTTGGCAAACAAGTATGGAATGACTATCTGGTTTATCTATGGCATAGTTGTGGTTGACCAGAGGAATAGGTATGGCATAACTGTGGCAAACGTATGGTGAACCATAATAAATTCCAAAGACTGGTAATAGCAGATAACCTTTTGGCTCAGTTTTGGCATAATCTAACTTTGCCAAACGATTGCCACAGATTGTAAAAGGGCGGGACTCTGTCCCGCACAATACTGGGTGCATTTTGGCAACTGTCTGGTTAGCCGCAAGGTTTAAAGTAAAACCGGGAAATTTTAGCATTCAACTCAGAGAAGATCCCCGTCCTCCATTTACTCTGCTGTGACCTCTGCTGGTAAGTCTTTTCTTCCTTGGAAATATAATTTAAAACCTTTTAATGGCTATAGGTTAGCATTTTGTTAGCATAAAGCAGATTTATTAAGTTGATACGTATACCATATGTTGATAGGTTACCGGTACACATTTTAGAAATGTCCTTCAAAGTTTAAGCCTGCCCTTTCACCATAGATTGGTTAGGCTGAGACTAGCCTAGTGTGTGGTCTAAGACTAGCCTGAATTTTAACGTGAATATTATAATCTGAACCTCGAAATCGCTTGAACTGATTTTGTGTCAGTCGGTTTTAATGTCCGTTGTGTCTGAGTTGAATTGGCTGTAGAAAGAAAGTTAGCAAAACCATAGCACCCTATGTGGCTTAGCCAATGGATTATTGTCTAACAGCAGGTTGAATCTAATCAAATCAGATGTTACTCACTGTCTCTATAACTTAACAGATTTTGTTTTTAAATGTCTTAGATTAGGCCTAATTTAAAGAAGGTGACAGAGAGTCACATGCTCACATGTACTGTAGGGATGACTATAATATAATTCACATAGATTATAATATAATCAACTATTGTTCTATTATATTGTGTTGTCAGAAGCCGTCAGAAGAAATCCTTGTGTAAGGTGTTGGAGCTGGAGCAAAGGTGAGAGATTTTTTTTTTTGAGCAATGTTGTTCAGTATGAAGACATGCAGGACCTAACCGGATACATTCTGTTTCCACAGACACAACAAAGTTATCTGTATGCAGCTTCAGGGAGTCCAGGTCTCGGCCTTCATTTAATTACAAAGACACCTTGTGGTAGGCTGTTGTTAGACAGTTGTCACTGTATTTTGCAGATTACAACTTCTCCCTTCTTACCTTCCATTACAATTTTTAATGTGACTTAGGTTTTTAATCATACCACGCTCCTTTGATTTCCAGACGCCTGCAAAATGTATTATGAAACCGTATGCAGGCATTCCAGGCATATGGACAACCTGAACTTGCAGGCAAAGAAGAAGAAGGAGATTGGCCAGTCTATTAAGCAGTGGTTCTACTGGGTTGCTGGTAGGGGCAACGACCAGCCAGCAGACAGCCAATTGCCAGCCAGTGAACTGTGTGTATTTGTCTGTTTGTGTGTATGCAATTCTGCAATCTGAGTATTTTATCAATTAAAGAAATGAATTAACATAATTAATCTTCAAAGTGTTTTTGTGCATTTAAAAAATGATGCTTTATGTATAGGACAAATAAATTGATGTGCTTTATGTATAGGACCTAACAGATACATAAAGCATATTGATATGCAAGTGAAATATAAATAAATAATAAGCCATTTGGCACATTTATGGCACCACTCTGGGTTACTTTTGGCTAGTCTATGGTTGGAATGTGGGGATTTTGGACTCTTTTGGGATCAGTTGTGGCTGTTTTTGGGGAGACCATAAGTGGTTTGGGGTGGGTTTTGGCTGGAATTTTTTGTGTTTACCTTGGCACCCCTAATTTGGGCCATATATGGGCCGTACATCCACCCAAAACCTAACCAAAATAGCAAGCCAGTCTTGGGCCAAATTTGGGCCAAAATGATTTTGCTAACTGGGGGATGATATGTTGGATGTTGGATGTGTAGGCTGAACGCAGACCTTTCCTTCCACTCTTCTTTCTACGTCCTACATTCGCTAACAACTTTTCTTTTCGTCGTTTTGGACAGTGACATTTTGCTTTGCTAGCTAAGAATCTTGAGTGTTTCACACATCCCAAACAGAAACAACATGCGAGAATTAGCAACTTCTACTAATGCATAGCCAAATCATTAGCTATTCAGGTTGCTAAGCCTATGTTGAATGACAGATGACAGGAGCTGCAGTAGTAATTTTAAATGAATGTAAATTATTTAATTTTTTTTGTTGCCTATAGCTAATGATAGGCCTATATGCTACTCTATAAAGTTTTTTTCAGTAGGAAAGCATTATTTGCCTGATGATGATGGCCCGCGATTGAACTGTCCAAAAAAAAAAAAAATGGCCCGCGTCCAAACTTATTTGCCGACCCCTGGTCTACAGTAAGTGTCTTCCTTTTCAGTGTCTAGCCAATAAGTCAGAAGCACTTAGCATTAAGAGAGCTTCAGTAAACAGGCCCTTGTATTGTTCTATTAGATTAGATTTTGTCTGTATAGAGAAAATATGCTCATTTCACTATTGTGGTAATTTTACAAAACAACATACTATCTAGTAAAATTGTGAACAAGTCAAATGGTCAAATTCTTGATGCAAAATAAACTTGCATATATGACTTCTCCCAGGCACTTCATATAAGTAGCCTAACTAGTACAGCAATGTGGCACTTTAGATACAGACATTCTGAAACATTATAGAAATTAGATGTTTCGTGATTCAGGTTTTTTTGTCATCTTAAAATACTTACAGGTATTCATTACTCCAGCATACACCCAACACTGTGCATAACGCACAGGTGTTCCACCACTGTAATAGTACATCAGGAGGATTTCTGCACTGCCAGTCCAAGAGGTGGGTGGTGTACCATCATCATAGACACCATCCCATCTACCCACCAACACCCCACCATCATCTGGAGCATTAACCTGTGCAAATACACAAATTGAAATTGTAAATTTCAACAATGGAACATATACATTTTTCTTAAGAAATTATTACATTCCATACATTCCATGCCAAATAACCAAATAATAGAAAATCAGTTATTGTTCTTCAATTACAGTAAGCCCCATTCACAATTTACGGAATTAAGACAACTTCCCCAACAACTTCTCTGCCTACAACTGTTTCAAAATAAAATGCCTCTCTGCATGATAATTCACTATTAAATAATTTATGTACAACCATTTAATTATTCTGCCACTCCAACTTTGATTCTTTTCATCAACTGTTTCCTCTGCCTATGGCAGTTTTGAAATAAGTGATCACTTTAATAATAATCCATTTATAAATAATTTAACTATTTCTAACTATTCAGCTGATGTTCTGACATTCCTGCTGTGATGTCAACTCTTTTCACAGCCTAAAACCATTTCAAAATAAAAGTCATCACTTAAACAATAATCCATTATTAAATAATTCTAACTACTTAAACTATTTGGCTATTGAATTGTTCTACCTCTTTAACTTGTCAATATGTCTACTGTAGGTCTGAGACTGGGTCAGTACAGTACGATTGAGCATAGGGGATGCTAACCATTTAAAAGGGTTAGAACGAAACGATTCGTATTTCCCGCCCCCTGGCAAATTAAACATGGCAACAGGGGGTTGGACCAGAGACGATTCCAAGCAATGTTTTATTGGACCATGCAAATGAAGGGTGTATCTTAGCAAAGTTACCTCATTTCAAATTGGCCTGTTTTAGCACCGTGAAAACTAGTTTGAAATTTACATATAGAAAGAAGGCTGGAGACGGTGTTGAAGTTTTGGTATGGTCCATTGGACACCTTAAGCTACCTACATTCAACAATAACAAGGTAAATGTGCATTCTATGAGCCCATTAATCGTGTCTGTGCTGGTTTAGTCAACTACAAAATGTACTCAAATTTCCTTTGCCCCTGCTACACGTAGACATACTCAAATACAGCATTTTCCTTTTAATGACTGCAGGGCCTCCTATTAAAGATGTTTGTGGAAATAACTTAATGAAATTTATTTTGCCAAGGTATTATATGATAATGAAAGAAAATGGAGTGAAGAGGCATTAGAAAACATCTCTATTTTCTACTTACTATTTGAGATATTCTTCGTATTACACTGACAGCACTTATTCTACCATCCAGTGGAATGCCTGATTGTGTCAGGGTAAAGAGACAGGCCTCCAAAACACCACGTTTGAACTGTGTAAAAACATTTTAGCTTCAACTTCAAAGGGTACATTCAAAGTTAGCGTGGGTCACAACCTATCTATTAAAATAAAAAAATGAAAGAAATTCCCTTCATTACAGTTTGAATATTTATTTACCTCCAATGATCCTTAACATGTAAAATTGTTACACAGATGGAGGTGTTTAACATCAAAACATGTTTTTCACCTGTCCAAAGTTCCATGGCCTAGAGGACACAGAGTCACTACTTCCATTGTAGATTGTTCCCTTGTCATTAAGAACGTATTCATTCCGCTGACTGTCATTATCTAAAAAGACGTCATCATCTGTTGTAAAATACAATGTTTTAGTATAACATGTATAACATCTTTTCATTTTATTCATTAAATGTTGACCATTGTACATATGCAATGAATATTTCGCTACTTTTAAAGAGAGAACTGGGAGGATTAATGCTGTCTTACTTGGGCACCATGCATTGTAAAGAATATAAATTTTTTCGATGGTTTTTGTCCTATGTTTTCCCAAAGGTGTAATGACAACCACATTGAAACTAAACTTTCCCACGATGCAGTCTGCTGAAGGTGTTATGTCCATTGTCACAGCTGTATCTCGCTGCTCAGTGATCTTTGCCAACCACTGACAACGCTTTGGATCATCACAGTTGGCAAGATTCACAGAGATGCAAGTATTCTGATCACAGTAAGGGTTTTTACCTGCAAAATGATGTAGTTAGGCATTTGATTTGCAATCACATGCAATATTTTTCTACTTTGTAGGCTGACAACATATTTTAACCTCACAACTAGAGATAAAAAGTAATTAATGGTGCATGTAATCCTGTTGGCAGGTGAGGGCTGTTATTGTGAAAGGTAGTACTGTTTGGAAAAAAGCTATGGCCATTTGATTTCTTACTTTTCCATAGTTCTTACTGACAGTGGCTGCTAGGTTTTTTGGGTAATCTTGCTCAGTTAGTTATGATATTTTCTATGGTAACTGGAATGTGTATGCTATGCGGTTTTCTCGGGTAACCTTATTGATTACTATGTTCAGTTGCGATGTAATTGTGGGAATGCTGGCTAGGCTGTTGCTAGGGTACTTGAGGTAGTTGCTAGCTAGTTGCAACATTGGAAGAGGTTGTTATTTTATTACCGAGTTGTCAATGGTGGCTACCACCAGAAAAAAAGAAGTATACTGGTTGGCAGTATGATCAGGTCATTTGAAATGGAAACCGCTATGTTAGTTGCTGGTTGATAGTATAATCAAAGGTAGTTTGCTTACTAGGATTTGCCAATGAAATCAAACTGGATACGTTTCAGGTCTCCTGAATACAAGGCGTCATAGACATTATAGCATTAACAATTTTTCTTAGTAAACAATTTTGTGTGCCGTTTTATTATCATTGCTTCAATGTGATACCAATGACTAACTTGTTTAGACATGCGATAAATCATTTTATCAGTTGACAACCTAGCTAGCTAGCTTGCTAATATGAGATATATTGTTGGTAATGTAGGCTAGCTTGCTAGTACCTAAGAACTTTGGTTTAACTTGGAATTCCCTATGGCTATGGAATGCTTTTAAATTAAATAACAATCTGAATGTTATTTTTAGGCTTGTATTAATCACATTTCCGCTCATAGTGCTATCTGCCAGAGTATGTGAGCGGAGCGGAGCAAGGAGTGGAGCAGCATGATTTTGCCTGGAGTGGATTTTTGAAAGTCGGAGCGTCACATTTTCCTTTCGCTCCGAGACTGCTCCAGCCTATAATGTAACTGCATTAGCAACAACGTGAACAAATTCATGTTGTGCAAAGTAAGGATGTTGAACATGACTGTTTGATCGGTAGTTGACCGTTTCAACGTTAAATGATCAAAATAGATCAAAATTGTCTGTAGTCGGTTAAAAAATATCAGTGTGGAGTGGACAATCACAGCATCAAGCCCACATGTGATCTCTAGGCTAGTATTTGCATTTTGCATTGCATGTGAAACTTCCTGATTTGCAATATAAGAAAATCACCATAATTAGTGTAAGATATGATGTCATTTAATATTTTGTAATAAAACTTTTGTTTCTGTTCTGTTGTACTCACTTAATCATTTTATCCTTCCCATCCAAGTAATGTTTATTGATGGATTACATTCTTTTTATTAGACATTTTAAAATCATTATGAACATTAGTTTTAACTTTATAATGACCTTCCAAATATATTTTATAGATGGTTTATAAACTATTTAAAAACTTATTACAATCTGATATTAGTCATCAAATGCAACTTTACAATAGCCACCCAAATAATCTTTAAAGACAAAGAAGTAACAAAAAACAATGTTTTAATTAAGCATTACTAAACTCCAATTTACTACTACTAAGTAATGGTATTTTGCCCTTATCTACAAAAAATGAATGCCAAATTTAAAATGCAATACAACGTTGTTATATGTTTGTTGATAATCATATAATTATATTTATATCAATATAATAAATTAATAATTAAATAAATTATATACCTAACCAAAAGTCAGGAGACTTATTCACCATAGAAAAATAAATGATTAACCGATGAAAAATAATGAAAATGTAGCTGCTTAGTAATGATTAAAAATGTCATTAGTACAAGTTAAATAACCATAGACTAAGCATTAACTTATATATTTAGAAATTATTAACTGATAAGAAATAATGAGAAACAATTAACAACTTTAAAATGTTCAACAAATGTGTTAAAAATGCTCAATACATGTAAATGCTTATATACAGTGCTACCCATTTTTTTAGATACTTTTAACTGAAGAGACTCATTTGTCAACTACCAGTCAGTTCAGAACCAGTCTCCCTAAAAGCAAATAGTGCCTTGCACAAGAGTACAAGAGTGGCAGCCAAGATCCAAACCCACAATTTCCAGGGTATTAACACTAGCATTCTGGCCAGTTTCAAAGTAAAAAATCTGTTTATCGTAGTGAAGAATTATCTAAAATATTTAAAACTCTTCTTTTGCAAAACTTACCCATTACAAACTCAAATAGGGCCTCATCTGTTGGTGGATTGTATGGGCGGTTGAAGGTGATAGAAATTTTGAACCTCTGACCCCGTCGCACAATAAGATCATCATACTCATATTGTGCAGTGTTATGTTCCATTTTATTGATTGACTTGTACAGGTTAATATTTACCATTTCCAAGTTCCCTGCAAATAGAAATAGATTACTTTTACTACTACTACTACTATTAACAATTAACAAAATAATTATAATAACAGATGCTAGCAATTAGCCTTTCCACTTTTATTTTTGTAAAATAGTCAAATTTATTTCAAAATTGTTTCAACTCTCAACTCTTCAACTCTTACTCAAAGGTGCAAAGAATGGTCCCACTGGTTAGTAGCTAGAGGTCAAACATGGTCTCACAGCTTTTTGTGAAACCCCCACAAATAAAATCTATATAAAACGTGCTGCCATCACACTTTAGGTCTGTTTTTACAAAAGACGTATGGTATTGGTATGGTTGTCATTACTTCTTCAACCTACAAACCAAATCCAATCATGGCTCTTCAACCCTATAGTTGACATGCTTTGCACAAAGCTGCGAGGTGGGGGAAATCATACAACTCCCAGGATGTTATGGGGTTTTGGCTGTTGTCCTTGGACAAAAAAAATACCTAAAGCGTGATGGCAGCACAAGAATTTTACTGTGCCTTTCATGATACTCAGGGTCACAGTACAGATATTAGTATAGTAGTAAGACATGTACAGACAATTGACAACGATAAGAAACATAATAGCAACACATATTGCCCTGAGACACAAAGAAATAAAACAAAATAAAATCACGGTCAACTTTAGGAGTGGAAAGCCACGGTGAAAAGGTGAGTTTTGAGTTTAGATTTGAAAATGGTGAGTGAAATGCATTGTCGTAGTGCAAGTGAGAGGTTGTTCCATAGTTTAGGGCCAGCCAGACTAAAAGCCCTGTCACCCATGGAACAAAGGTGTGCGGAAGGGGTAGAGAGGAGTTGTGTATCGGTGGAGCACAGGGTGCGGGTGGGTTGGTATGGGGGGAGGAGATTTGTGAGATAGGTGGGTGCTAGGTTGAGTTGGGCCTTGTAGACTAGTAGGAGGATTTTCAATTGGATGCGTGATTGCACAGGTAGCCAGTGTAGCTGAAGGAGAATGGGTGTAAAGTGTTGCCAAGATTTCGTGTGGGTAAGAAGTCTTGCTGCAGAATTTTGGATGTGTTGTAATCTGTTAAGTGATTTTGTAGGGAGACCAAGGAACAGTGCATTGCAGTATCCAAGTCTGGAGGTTATGAAAGCATGAGTGAGGGTTTCAGCAGTGGAAGAGTTTAATGAGGGGCGGGGTTTGGATATGTTTTTGAGATGGAAGGCTGTTTTGGTGACATTTTTTATGTGGGAGTCGAAAGAGAGAGTAGAATCAATAATGACACCTTGTTTTTTTACTTCAGGGGAAGTGGTGGTAAAGTAGCCCGGAATGGAAAACTGTGAGTGAGCTGTGTGTTGTGGCAGACCATGTCAGAAGCAGCTGTTAAGTCTAGCAGCAGGAGGATACTGATCTGGCCTGAGTCAGCCACAATAAGAAGGTCATTTATGACTTTCACTAGGGCTGTTTCTGTGCTGTGTTGGGCCTTAAAACCTGATTGACCAGGTTTTTTTTTTAGATATTTTTTGGAGTTTTTGCCTTTTATTTGGATAGTGATAGTGGAGAGTCAGACAGGAAATGAACGGGAGTGCGAGTGCACGTTCAATATCTGTTTTTCAGTTTAAATATGTAGCATTTACATACACCCGAGAAAAAGTCTGTGCCCTCCACGTCTGAAAGTTGGCATCCTCCGTCCGCCTTTGCGATGCTCTTTCGTGCTC
This sequence comes from Limnothrissa miodon, assembly GCA_017657215.1. Taxonomy (NCBI): domain Eukaryota; kingdom Metazoa; phylum Chordata; class Actinopteri; order Clupeiformes; family Clupeidae; genus Limnothrissa; species Limnothrissa miodon. Next base: position 297,814 of record JAGFZM010000983.1, read on the forward strand.
AGCAAATGACACATTTGCCCCCACTGAAAGTTGCTCAAAATAAAAAAGAACAACTGAGTAATGACATCCTAGACAGTCTGTGGGCCCGCGAAGTGGGATTTTCAATCCCGGAAATATCTACTCACGGTAGGCCTAAGTAAACTATGAATTATGAACTCGGGGGACGTGAATTATAAAACGCTAACACTAATCATTGGGTAGCACAGGTTTTTGTATTGATAATGTCTATCCTGATCATGATTTATGCCATCGTCAGTGCTGCGTATGCTACTTCACTCGCCATGTATTAAAGGTGCTCTATGGGATGTTGTAGGATTTGTTCGAGACTGGGGTTTTTCAGGTGACAGAGGGCTAGCCAGGGGAGAGGCCTACGATATGAGAGAGGCTAAAAAAAAAAATCACGCTAAAATTCGGCAACATCTCACAGAGCACCTGGCTTCACTTGTACAAAAAATAATTGAATAAATATGTTTGATTAAATATATATTATATATGAAATATATTTTTAAAATAATAAAATATTAAACATTGATATTAAATAGCTGATACATTTTTTTCAGATGCTAACAAATAGTCTCTGGTACATTCAAATCAGCACATTTGAATAACATAAGCACTGATATTAACTTTATATTTAAATATAAATGTGCACACATTTTACATATATATATATATATATATCCACAGCTGCCATTAGGGGTAAATAGGGGAGAGGAAAAATTTTTTAAAATAAAAAATAATAAAATCCCTACCGACCCATGACCTCAACTGGCAACCAACCAGAACCAAACCTTTTTTTTTTAGGCCTGGTGTGCCATTTTATTACTTTGTTGCAGCATGTTAGTACATTTGGGTTATCCTATTTCCATGAACTGCACAGCAATATGCCCCCTCACCTCCACACCTCTTATACACCCAAATACCTCTACTTGTATACTTCTGTGTTGTGCATGGCATACCAAGATATGATGATGAGACAGGTCCACGAGGTAATGCTTCTTCAAAAGGTTCAAATTCAGGCAAATCATGCTCCTCAGTATCAGAGTATGTGATAGGGCGTTGTAGTCTGCCGTGTAGGTAGGTCATGCTGGGTCCAAAAAGAGGCTTATGTCCTAATTGCTGCATTATGTGCACAGAGCTACATTAAGTTAGGTAGTCATGAGTAAGTTGAGTGTTCAATTGATATTCTGCTTGCAGTAGTTGATATGCTGGATGCAAAGTTTAGTTGGTTGCTAGGTCAATCATGTTGGTAGCTAGGTTGCTGGGGAAATGGTTGCTAGGCTACCATTGAAATAAAGAGTCTACAGTATGCAGTATCCATATCATTAAACCTGACCAAATTACAAACTGCTATAGTAATTCCTATATTACTGATAGTAGCCACTATGGACACACTAGCAACAACCCAATAACCACCTCAAGTACCCTCCAGAGTTACAACCTACCCAGACAGCATGCATATGTTGGTCCAAACTTCACCTAACAGTGTCACAGACGTTGGGCTAATGTTACTTTTACAATTTCCCAGTCATTTTTACCGCCAGGGCCACCACTGAATGTGGAATGCGAGAATGTGGTTCAGTGTAATACCACAGTCCGTAAATTATGTCATAATTATGGCAATCACAATCAACCTAGCAATCAACATGATTTACATACTGTAGCAACCAGCATGTAGCACCATTAAAGTAACCCTAGCAACTACGTAGCAACCACATCAAGGATCCTAGTTTCATCCTAGCAACTAACAAAGTAAGCAGATACTTTAGCAACAGCCTATAACCACTTCTAGTTTTCTAACCTAGCAACCAACAGAGCAAATTATCCTGGCAACCACCATAACTGCCCTAATATCCTTGAAACCATTCCTTTACACCATTGTACCATTGGTGGTTGTGTAGATCTTCATTGCCCCAATCCATCTATTTTTTTCACTTTTGTAACATTTATGCTTTTCATGATAATAATTAAAAACATCTCTGTAGACTTAACATGGGCTGATAGGCCGATAAGGAGTTATTCATCTTGTCCAGGTGTCTGGCCAGCTGCACCAACTGTAACTTTCCCAGGCTTTAAGCATACAATCTGACTCTCTTAAAACATCCTTCGCCGAGAAAAGTCCTCACTGCAAATACTTATTTACTATTAAACTACTTTACCTTTCAATACTTGCAACTGTCACTTTCAATACTTGCTACTGTCAGTTGTCATCAACTAGGACTAGGACACAAACAATTTCCTATGCCTAAAACCATTTCATAAAAGTTACTATTAAATAAATTAACCATATTCAATATTTAATTATTAAACTGGGATTGTTATTAAACTCAAACTGTAAGTTGTTACCAGCTTTGTAAGTTGTAACCAGCCAACAATTTCCTCTGCCTACAACAGTTTCAACACTGTTTCCTTTCTACAAAAAGTCCACTACAATAATAATTCATTATTAAATTATTAAACTATTCAAAATATACAACTTTTTAATTGTCCATCAACTCCAACTGTGTGTTGTCATTAAATAACTCCCTCAATAAACTAAATAACTTTTTTCAATTACCTACAACTGTTTCAACAAAAAAGTCAATAATAATCTGTGATTAACTAATTTGAATGAAATTGCCTGAAATTACATTCTCTATCTTAAATTACATTGAACTTAAATGCATCAGTACAATAACAATACCCTATGGCCTATGGACAGGCTTTGATGCAAAAGTGTTGCTTTGGGGTGCCTCAAAATGCCCAAACAGCTTACAATCAGTCATATCTAACTTCTGCTGGTAAAAGAAATCGTTATCAATGTAAATCCATGTTTAGAAGGATGTACATGTTTATGTGAGTTATAATGGAATAAGAAATGCCATAAACTTTAACCCCCGACTAATATATTCCACTAAATAGAAATTACTATTTAAAGGGAATGATTACTATTGCAAATAGTTTTTTGTCAGATGGTAGATTCACTGGCCAATTTGGATATTTTTTCGTTTACTGGTAGCTAAACACGTCAGCTTAAATTGAAACAACTGCCATACACGCATGCTGTAGCTTGTTTAAGTTAAATGTCAGATATCCTGAAATAGTAAGTAAATAATATACACACAGGCACGCACACGCATAGCCCTACACATAACTTACCTTGAAGAAGCCAAGATGTGCAGTTAATGGAAGAACAAAGACAGAGAGGAAATACAGCTATTTATAGACTGCATAAACTCTCTATACACACCCACGGTGACCTGACCCGACACTGCGGTCATTATGATATGACTTAGGAAATACAGGAACTGCTGGTCCAGCTTTGTGCAAATAGGCAAATATGAAAGATGTTAAAAAAAATAAAAAATAAAGGAAAATTTTTACATGCATGAAGAATGTTTACTCAGTAAATCATAAACGGAGCACAGTTAGTAGTGTCGGTGAAATAACAAGAATGATATACAGTAAACAGTAGCACTTTAAGTTAAGTCTTTTTTAAGTTAAGTCTCTTTTATTGTCAATTCTCTACATATACTGGACATACAGAGGAATCAAAATTACGTTTCTAGCTATCCCACAGTGATGCGCACGGTCAGGTGCTGCTATGGCATTCACCCAATCCCACACCCATTCACACACAGTCACACACCAGTGGAGGGGATTACCATGCAGGCTCCAGCCTGCCACCAGGAGCAATTTTGGGGTTCAGTGTCTTGCTCAAGGACACTTCGATTGATGGAGTCAGGTAGAGTGGGGCTCGAACCTGCAACCACCGAACAGCTCCTCATTCCATTAATCAATTAAGATATTAACAGTCCTATTGCTTCTGTAATATTTGATATTAGTAAATAAGTGAATATATTAGTGGCTAACATGTGAACCTTAAAATAAAGTGTTACCAAGACTTTTTCATTTTCCTATTGTGTTGAGTTCTATTGATTCTGCTCACTGTTATTTTAAATGCTCTGTGCATTCACCTTCTTTATTATGTTGAGCCTTTTAACCAAATGTAGGTTCAAATGTTTTAAATACATTTTACAGGTGCATTATTTAAAGTTTTCACATTGCACTAGTTAAAATCCAAAGTCTACATTAGGTAGACTCACGCTGCTCTGCATGACATTGCTCCATCTCCTCTCCATCCACCTCCACACCTGTCTATCTGCTTTCAATAAGGGGGATAGTATTGTAATTTTTCTTCAAGTTGTAAAAGCTTGTAAGATATTATTAGAAGTAGTCATCAGTATGTATAAAGTCATTAACAACATTGTGAGTAATTACTGGGATTTATGAATGCATTCTACTGTAAGCCTTAATGAATGTGTTAATATCTTATAAATTCCAGGTTCATGTATTTTGACAGCAATAATATGCTATATGCACATGTAGGTGCATATAGGTGTGCGAAAGCATTTACATTTTGGAATATGATGAAAAATTGTGTTTGTGATTACTACAGTTAGGAAATGCACCGAAGCAACTGAAAAAAGCTGTAACTCATTTTACGGTTATCATGACATGTAATAATCATGACATGCTGCATAATCAGTTTTACCACTGCTGACATATTTTTCAGTAACATGATTAAGAAATGTCATGAAAAGCAAAATATATACTATACTTCATTATAATGAGCAGACATTTTAAGTGTGGTGCAAATTGCACTGTGTGTTTTATATGTTAATAATAGGCCTCATTCACCAACCGTTGCTATGTAGCATATACATCTACACACAGCTTAACTGGTTTTGGAAATCAAGTGTTGTCTTGGAATGTGTGGATGAGAACAATACACATTCACATAATCAGACACTATGATTTACCAGCTGGGTTGGTGGTGAGGCGGAAGAGATCTGCGTAAGTCAGTACTGTAGCTCTGCTACCTGGACCAACTTGGGGATGTCAGGGACACCTGAGTTTAAAAGCTGGGAAATGTTTTTAGGAAGGAGCTTGGCACCTGTCCAGGTTTCCCCCGAAAAGAGCTAATCAGAAAACAGTATTCAATTTGTCTGGGTGATAAACAATTTCAAAATAATTTCAATCAGTCAAGCAATTATAGTTATGGTTGTGAAACTATGGTAAACTGATAGACGACAAGCCCTTGACACATGGGGCACAGTTCCACGTATGCCCACTTGGAAAGCAGGGAGAAGAGCAATGCAATTAGACAAGAGGATTTAGCACCTATTGATGACCCAAGCACATCTGCAAGACATATGGTAAGAGTTCCCTGCTATACTGCTACACTGACACGAGAAAGTGTGAGAACATGTATATTTTTGTACACAACTTGAATATACTATAGCCTTCAAAACCATATTGCAGCCCATTTTGCCTACTTCTATTGGACACATTATTTGCTGTTTTTGAAAGGTTCAAAAGCGGGAAGAGCTATAGCATAAGCTATACTGATGCCCCAGAAGTTTGTAGGATGTAGCAACAGAAACTAAAGGGGCGTGGCTTAGCAAAGGTCAGTTAGCCTTCTTAGAGTTGCTGTAGGCTACTTCAGTACCTATCATCAGACTTCACGCCATGCCTGAACTTCTTAGATAATCCAGATACTGTATGTAGGGGAGCACCATATGTTTTCTTCGGTCACTTTTCTTTTTGTTGGATAGTGTCTTGGTTCTAGTCCCATTTTGCTTTCCTGTCTTGAGGAAGGCCCAGTTGGGTTTTCAGTTTTCATTGCCTGTTTTTCTTTTCCCTCAGTTTTAGATGTTTTCTGCTCTATGTTGTAAGGTTCTGATGACACTTAGTGGTGAGAGTCAAGAGACTATCCAACTAAAAGAAAAGTGACAGGAGAAAACACATGGTGATCCATTGGTGATTATCTGAGACACTAAGGAGAATCTTCAGTAAGCACAATATCCCAGTATACTTCAAACCAGGGAACACAGGGAAGACAGAGACTTGTCCACTTGTGTGTAAGGACAAAACTCCTATAGGCACAAACCTCATCAATTTGGTCTATGCTGTACAATGCTATGAGGATAGCCCAGATTTGTACATTAGAAAAACTAAAAAAACACTCCACACACGAAAAGGCCCAACACAAGAGACCCATAATCAGGTCATCATTCAGCAGTGCTTCTACACCTGAAAGAAGACATGTACTCATCTTAGACAGGAAAGACAGATGGCATAAGAGGCCTTCTACACGCATCTTGAGCAACCCAAATCCAAACTTAAGACCAAACTTTTCTCAGATACTTTCGCTTAAAGATTAATCATTGTTTTTATTCTTTTTATATTCTGTCCTTTATTAATTTAACTCTTGATCTAATTTCTTTAATTTCTTACTTTATTATACTATCTTTATCAACTAAATTTTTTTCCAACCTATTATATCTTTGTAAAGCACATTGAACTGCCTCCTCTGTGTATGAAATGCGCTATAACTTGCCACATTGAACAGAGGAGGGGGGGCTTTACTATAGAAAAAAGTAGTGCTGAAACTATTGCTTCTGTAGATTTTTTTTTAAAGACAATAAATAATAGGATAAAACATAGCACTATCAATAGTGTATAATGCAACATAAATACAACTTAAACTAATTTTACTACAAAAACATTATTACTTTTTATTTATTCTATATTACAATAAAACAGATCATTCAAATTGAAATAACTTGTGAAGTTGATTTTGATCTAGAAACACAATCTCACATGTGGGGTTCAGAAATCAAACCCAGGGGCCTCCTTTATAAAATGATAGACACAGATTTGATTTTGTGTTCAACTGATCAAATCCATATCTAGCCTAGTCTACAGAGTTATAAAAAATGTCTTTGACGTGGGAAAGTTCTTATCTCCACATCAGAGTCCAGGTTGGCTGGCGTACATGTATATCCTTGTGGAAATACTGTGGTACAGCAGGAAGCTTTTCCCTTTTGTAGGTTAGCCAGGCTAACACCGCCTAGTGCTTCTGGTCGATTTCATTTACTGAACCTCCACTGTCAGTACCGTGCCGGCTGCCCGATCGGTGAAGGCGATGACGTTGAACTCTAGCACTCAGTCTGAAGCTGAAGAGATGGATGTCGGCGAAGCTATACGATCTGTTTTGGAAACGATTCCTGACAATAAAGGTCTCATTCTATTGTATTTTCATTAATTTTGTGGTGGTCTCTTGTCTAAAATAATGTCATGAGAGTTGGTTTCGACAAAAATATGCTGTGGTTGTCTTGTTTCAAGCTATTTTAGTTAGGTGAAAACGAGTGCAGGGATAGTGCGAGAGGATTCTTATGAATATTAATGATATGCAAACGTATCGTCTCTGATTGGCTAACAGCACTGTGACGCTCCCTCTAGTGGGTCTGTCTGCAAGGAGCCTAATAATGTTTTCTTGAGGGCGGGCTAACTGCATAGCTAATGTTCAAAGTGACGTGGGCTTGCACGGCTTTTCCGATTCGCTCGTTTTTCCCGGCTGTTTTCTATCACAGGCGAATACAGACTACAGGGGTAGGAGAGCATTATGAAGTTGAGCATGCAAGTGCAACTTGGGCTGACCTATGGAAATGTAAAAAAATCAAGTATTAAACAGTTTATTTTGGAAGACCTTTAAGGGGTTAAAGCCATAACAAGTAAGTGAAACGAAGTGAAAGCGGCTGATCAAATCAGGCTATTTAGCACCTTGGTTAGCTGGCATAGTAATGGCTAGTAGTTGGCTTAGTTAGTTCATTGGCAGTGGCGGTTTTAGGCATGGGCGAACGGGGCAGCCGCCCAGGGCGGCATTACGTTGGGGGCGGCACACGAACTAGGAGGGGAGACAAAAACCAGTGCCGCGAAGCGGTTTTCTATTGTAGCCTATATGATAGGATAGGCCTACATGTTCCGCCCCTGCCTGCTGCTGAAGGAGCCCCACAGACGCTGAGCAAACCGAGAAGGGATGGGGGCGCAGAGTAGGCTACAGTTCACCTCTCCCAAATGAAGCGGACAAGAAGGTGGGCTAAACTTTGTCAGTGACACCTGACTTTATTACAAATAACGGACATTTCAATCAAAATATTACTAACACAAAAATTATTAACACAGACCAATAAGTAGGCCTAGCCCCTTTTATTTATTTATTTGTGTGAAATTGCTAATAAAAATAGGTAGGCCAAATAAAAAACGATTCTGATGTGGAGGTGAATTTGATTAGTTGACTTAGGGTCGTGAGTGACGGCGTTAGCGGATGGGAAATCTGTTGATTAGGCTAAACACAGCAATGGAGAAAAAGGCCAAAGCAATCAGGTGCCCAATTTTGGAAAAAAAAAGATGAGATGAAACGGGCAAAAGATAAAGGTATGCAACAATGTTCTCTCTGTATGGTTAAAGTATTCAGTGGTAACGTATAATTCACGGCACACATAGCAGCAGGCCACCGCCATGTGTGATCAAAATGCAGAAGTTGCCGACGTTGAAATATGAAGGTGTCAACGTTTCTTGAAACGTAGGCCTATGCTAAAATATATCTTTGAGGACTTGTGAAATTAAATGAGCAGGGGAGGGATGCTCAAAAAATTGTTGGTCGGGTCATTTAAATAGCCTATAGACCCTGGCTCATAGGCTAAGTTTCTACGAGACGACTTTTATCCTTCGATGGACCCGTTCAACTAAGGAACGGCCCCTTCTTGCTTATGATGCTTGTTTGCTATATGGCCTACCTTGCTAAAAAAAAAAAAAAAAAAACACACACACACACACAATAAAAGCATAATATATGGCTCCCATGAAATAGAATTATGAACCATTAACTTTTTCCATTAAAACTATTACAAAATTCCTTATCGCAGTGTGTTTTGGACACTTTTTTTTAAGGAGGGGGGGGGGGGGGCGCCGGGAGGTAGTCTCGCCCGGGGCGCAATTCAGTGTAGAACCGCCACTGTTCATTGGCATCACAATTTCTAACTAGCCTAACGTTTCAGCAATTTAAAAATATTGGTTGGACTGAGCTGAAAATCGAAGGGGAAAAGCTGGAAAACACGTAAAAGCTTATACTTTTAGGCTGCCATGAAGATAGCTAAGTAACTTCATAAAGTTCTTTTTTTTAAGATATTTTTGGGGGCTTTTGCCTTTTTTTTGGATAGTGATAGTGGAGTCAGACAGGAAATGAATGGGAGAGAGAGATGGGCCAGGATCGGCAAAGGACCTCAGGTCAGATTCAAACCCGGGTCGCCGGAGTCACGGCACGACGCCTTAGCCCGCTGAGCCACGGCACCTCCAAAGTTGTTTTACCCACCTCGGTTACACTGGCCCGTGACAGTAATGTCGTTTCGGTAAACTCTGGAGACTTTTTTTTTTTACCTCCCACTGAGTTTTCAATGGTGTTGGTTCTCTGCCCTTTTTTTCAAGGGACGATGCACTTTCTCCAAGTGCTAATAATGTCAATGTCGTTCTGTAATCCGACAACTACTTTAAAGTATTTAGTGGACATTCTACTTTAACGAAGCAGTGTACTGCTCAGAACCAGCCCGAGTTTAGATGGCTGATTACTTATGTTTTCATCCTTTGACTTGCTGTCAAATATCACCTTTGAATTTGATATTGTTTGATTCGTAGATTTACATCGCAGAGTTGACAACGGTCGTTAATACACGGGCCGCATTCCAAAGTGGAGGAAGAATGCTTAAAGGGATAGTTCGGTTTTTAACACATTAAGCCCCTTTCACAGGTTGTCTAAAATGCAATAAAGTGGTTGACATCGAAATTTTGACGATTGCTTCTGTCTCGGCTATTTGGGAAATGTAGAATCGCCTCTGCGTGCCTTCAAAATGGCTAGCAATGGGCATGTGTTGTTTCTATCCTTAAAACACTGGTTTTAAAAAAGTGCTACTCACCAAGTGGTTAGTGGTGCTCAATGATGTTCCAAAACATGTATTGTAGCGAAATAAAGCTTCCGTCATGTTTTATTTGGCACTTTGTTTATATGAAGGAGCAAATAGATCCCTATGGGACTTACAAAATGGCAAATAAAACATGACAGAAACTGTATTTTGCTACAATACTTGGGTTGGAACATCAGCAAGCGCCACTAATCACTCCACGAGTAGCACTTTTTTTAAAACCAGTGTTTTAAGGATAGAAACAACACATGCCCATTGCTAGCCATTTTAAAGGCAGGCAGAGGCGATTCTATATTCCCCAAATAGCCGAGACAGGAGCAATCATCAAGATTTTGGTGTCAACCACTTTATTTCATTTTAGACAACCTGTGAAAGGGGCTCAATGTGTTAAAAACCGAACTATCCCTTTAACAGACGCTCCTTGAAGGATGCCACGTCATAGAACGCCGCCAAGCACTGTTCCAAAGTTGAGAACACTCAGAAATTCGTGCCATTTTCGCGCCCTTGGTTTTCGAGGATTCAGGAGAATTTTCATGGATGCATCGATGGATCCTTCGTCGAGTGAAAACACCCACAATCCTCTGTTTTCACATGTTTGTGCAGTGGGCTATTTAAAAATGGAGGAGCAAACGCAGTACACGTTCAAATGTAACTGAAGTTACTGTATTTTAAAAGTTCTTAAGTATTTTCTACCATATTTAATTCAGCAAAATTACAGCATCACATTACATTAAGTACAATAAGAACCTTCTTACTGCCATTGTTGTAGGTATAATAATAGGGAGATGTTAGATTGCTAGTTCTTATTATTGTCATGGCTATTTAAAATTGGCAGAACAAACGCAGTACACGTTCAAATGTGAAGTTACTTTATTTTAAAAGTTCTTAAAGCCACTATGTGTAGGATTTATCTTCTATTTATCTTCGTATTAAAAATACATTTTTTATTTTAAAAATATAATGTAAAACAATGGTAATTACCTCCATGAATAAATTGTAGTGGTCCCGTAAACTTGGTAATTTCCATTTATATATAGATGTGGCTGGGTACCAAATGAGAATATCCATTTTGCGCCGCCATTTTCAAAATGAGGACCATTGGAAATGAGGACCGTGGGAAGGGAAGGGCTAATACATTTTATTCAAACGTGTGCAGTATACCACTTCGCCGATAGATGGGAGAAATTCTCATACGAAAAAAATAAAACTTACACATAGTGGGTTTAAGTATTTGTACCGTATTAAAATCACCATTAAATTCACCATCTCATGAACCACTTTTAGTATTAAAAGCGGAGGCCGGAAGCGCTCCACACTAGCAAGTCGTTCCAAACCCCGAACGTTCATAAAGGCTAGGTAGCACTCTAGTCCACTGATCTCTAAAGAATAACTGGATAGGCTAACCCATTGTTAGAGCCCCATCAACAATGAAGCCAAAAGAATGCTCAAGGCAGCAGCCAAATTGAGACCCGATTGGGACCATTGGGACCAACGGAATTCTTCAGCAGGCAGAGTGATAATGGATAGAACTCAAATATGGCGGCTGCCACTGTGGCTTCAACCTTGTGACGTAGATGTCCTATCCAGTTATTCTTTAGAGATCAGTGCTCTAGTCTCGTCTCCATAGAACGCGACTTGAAAGGAAGCGCTCTAGCGAGTCGCAGCCTCCACTTTGGAACACAGTCACGTTTTCGAAATGCTCAAAAACACTACAATGATACCGCTAGGTGCGTTCTGGTGCATAGCATACGTCACGACCAAGCAGTAGCGATTGGTTGAAGCAGAAAGTATCCCGTGAACGAATGCCTATGGCTGGGGCTCAGACGCTTAGCACGAAGTGAAACGAAGTGTAAGCGGCTGATCAGATCAGGCTGAGTGGGTGAGATTAACAGAAATTCCTTTAACATTAACAGTACCAAAACTCAAAACTCACATTGTACCCTCCATTGACAATTTGCAGTTTTTATATTTTTGTCTTTGAGGTGACAGTATTTGCTCAACTGTCTTTCATTCCTTTCACTGAACTCAAAGCAAGGGTTATACATTAGCAACCGCTTCCAAGTCAGTCACAGGTCTGTGGCGGTATAAGGCTCTAAATTCAGGCACCGGGCAATATACTGTAGAATATCCCTACCCACATTAAAGCTTTCAAAATTAAGTTAAAGTATTCACAATAACACTCATCTTCTCAGTGTCAATAATGTATTGAGCATTTCATTCAAAGTTTAATAACTTCACTGTACATGATAAAATGCAAGTGATCAAAATAATAATAAAACAACAATAATGCAATAAAGGCCCACTTTAAAGATGATGCAAATAAGACTTGCCTGGTCATGATTCATAAAATATATAAGGACTCATAGTACAGGATACAAGGTAAGACAATTTTCAATTTTTTGTGATGTTGGCAGGCTAATTGAGAAAAAATTATTTGATTGTATGAACATTAAAAAGGGGCTCACATTACACAGTTCTAGAGCACTCTATTTTAAGGATTTGTATACATCTCTAAAGCTCAAACTCTGACGCCCCTAGGACCTTGAAATAGTGTGACAAGTCGTTTCCATAAATACCATGCATAAGTCTGCCTTGTAATTGTTTTGCTAATCCTCTGCATCGGGCCTGCCTGTCATTGGTTACAATTTTTATAGGAGGTGATAACATGGAAATACAGGAAGGCTTTATGAATATATATATTTGGAACTACTCTTTATTTTCTAATACCTACAAATGAATTCCTGTAGTGTAATTTTAGACACATTGTTGGCCTGTGATGAGGTTGAGGACGGGTCAAGGCATGCTATTGTTTGCTGAGACAAAGCCAGATGGGTTTTAAAGAAAACAAAATATAACAATCATGGACGAACAAAAACATCAAAGAATTAAAACCATGTGGTCTCAGTTGTTCTTAGTTTTTGAATGTGTAAACAAATTTATCTCACAATTCACATTTCTGCTGAATTTACAACCACCTGTTTTAGTTGTACTCTGGTCTCACCCACTCAGACCCACTCAGACTTTTTCTCCTGGTCGTCATTATTGTTTGAGGGGATATCATGGCCACTCATCTCTACCAATGTGTAGTGTCCCACTCTTCTGGTGCAGACTGCTGCAGCTGCTGTAACCACATCCACAGAACTTGTTCCAGGTGTCTTATCCCGCCTGGGTGGTGGGGGTGGTTTCAGACGGTTCCGTTTACTGACGCGGATGGGCCGGGGGGTTCCCATTTGGTCTGGAGGACACAGTGTCACATCGCTGTCCTCTCTCTCTGGAAATTCTTCCTGAGTGGGCATTGGATAGCTGTTATTCCCTGCATTAGCATTCCCAGGAGCCAACACTGGCACAAGAGGTGCTCCTCGGCCACATGGAGGATCCTCACTCAAATGTACGGATGCACCATCATCCCTGCTGGATCTACTTAGCCCTCTTTTCCGGAAGCTTCCAGTTGCCACAGATGTCACCATTTCCTCCACTGTTGACACATTGGCATCTATGGCTCCATGACTTACTCCTGGTGAGAGATAATACTGCTGCTCTTCATATAGATTCTGCAGTAACATCTTCCTTTTAGACTTTTGCCTTACTGAGCGCTTAATCGCACAGATCAGGTCCAAAATATTGAATAAAAGCGAAAGGGCTGTTGTGCCCAACATGAAGTTGAGCATGACAGTTTTCTCTGTCGGTCTGGAGACATAGCAGTCCACTGTGGTGGTACAAGGTGATTGCTGGCACATGAAGCGCTTCGGGATAGAAAAGCCAAAAAGATAGTAGTGAGCTGCTCCAAATCCTGCCTCTAAAAGAATGCGTAGGAGCAGCTGAAAGATGTAAACTCCATTGTAGTTTGTCAACATGATGAGTTCTGCCTGAATGTGACTTGCCTTGCTCAGGTCTCCATGCTGGGAAGAGCTCTGCTGGATTCCAATGAGAGGCCTGGCCTTCATCCTGTGTGAAGTGTCAGAGAAAACAACAAAGTCTGACAGCACTTTATGAGTGATGTAGGTAACAAATGTCACATATGGTAGGCAAAGCATTGTAAGCTGAAACAACCAAAAGCGGAAGAGGGAAAATGGCGCAAACAGATCATAACACACATTTGAGCAGCCTGGTTGAATTGTGTTGCACACGAATCGCTCCTGCTCATCCTGATAAAGGGGCAATCCAGCAAAAATAAGGATGAGAATCCGCAGAAAAACCATAATCAGCAGCCACATTTTTCCTGTAAAATGAATACATGATGTTATAAAGACTGTAAGGATTACCTCAATAACAAGCACTTCCATATTTCAGATTTTTTTTATTATGTTACCATATAAATCATGTTGTCTTACCTCAAGACATGATAAGGAATCTAATGATAAGTCCATTTTTGGTTTTAAATATAAATATATTGTACAGAGCTGACTTTAAAGCAGCACCAAAGACCTTTTAAAACTTAAAAAAAAAAAAAGCTTTCAAAATCGTTTTGGTGCTCCATCAACTCACAGCTCAGCTGCCATACTACTATTAAAAATGAAAACCTTTCTTATAAAACATGGAACATTTTAGCAATACCACTGGATTTTACTTACCTGCAAGAGTGATGTTGTGATTGATGGTAATAAAAATGGCTTCAGATGCAGATTGGTGCCCCATATTGCATGGGGGTTGAGGACAGTCTTGCAGGCCCCAGGCCCTTTGGCCCACACACCTTAGCCCAACAAAGCTCAGCAGGGAAATAGAACCCTGCTTTCAGAGAAGCGAGATATAGTGAGGTGTTAAAAATCTGAGTCAGAATGTCTGAAAACGTAATGGCCTGTGCTGAATTCCTAGAAGCCAGTTCACCCTTGCCATCTACTGAGATTTGACTCACCTCCCTGTCTTACCTCTGTGTCTCCCCTTGTCCTGGTAACAACTGTTCTCAGACAACAGCAGAAGAGGGTAGTGAGCCCCATTGTGGGGCTATTCTTACCCACCAGAGGCATGCCACCCTCCTGACATTGCCAAGATATTTTGGAGTTGTTTGTCCTTAGAGAAGAACAACAAGGCCACAGGATTAGCTATTAAATAACTAGTATTATGTTCTCATGCAAAGTGGAAAGCATGGCGATGTTTTAGCAAGAACACGGTCATCTAACTAAAGTTTATATTTCCTAATTATTTATTACCAATTAGAATTAAACATACAATTAAGTGCTGTCGTTTCACTGTCATTTTTCACACTGTAAACAGCTTACTTAACTTACAACATTAACATTTGCTTCTATTAACCTTGTAACAATAATCAGATTAATTTTGTCACTGATAATTCTGGCTGTATGTGGGAAAAAGCCCTTTGCCGTGGCATGGATATGACTACGTACGTAGTTATTGTATCAAGATGAGAGTGAATTAAAACCTTTCTTCAGTGCAACAATGGACAAAATAAGAACAGGGCAGCAAAAAATGTGGCGATAATCTGTAATCTTTTGCACAGTCATGATGTATTTATTTTTAGTATTTGTATTTTCCTGTTTGCGTTGTGAACATAATTTGTCTATTTTCAAACTGCATAAAAAATTTAAACAAGTGTGTTTTTGAGACTATATGTGTATAATAATTCATGTATGAATGTATTAAATATATGTATGTATAATGAATTAAAGATATTGCTAGATTTGTTATGCGCATTGTAGATATTTTTTTCATTCAAACGTCTGGTTCACCCACTGCTGAATAAAATGTCACTTTGCTTTAATGGGTCATCACTTCATGTCTGTTACTTAATTACAGGCCCAGCTGTTCCACATTTAGACAGAGCGCTAATCCTGAATCTTGGTCAGGCATGCCATGGCACCAACTCTTTTGGACATTATTTGATCATTTGACGGCAACTGCTGTACAGGACCCCTAAACTCATCACTCTAATCTGCAGCGATTTCTCCAAACTTAAAGTTTGATGAGAAAACAAAAATACAATTTTAGTGGTTTTCAATTTCAAAATGTCTGTGCACTATGAAGGAGGCCGGAGTCAGGTGGATTTTTATTGCAAGTTTTAAAAGTTTATTTTTCTTGTGCAGGTTCCTAAACATTGCTTCTGAACTGGGATCAGTTAAAAACCATGGTTGAAGAGTTAGCATGCAGCGTTTAAACCTATTGGCCCCATGGGCTCTGGAGGCTGGAGACACCTCACTCAAAAGAAAGCCTGATGAACTAAGAGAATATCCAAACAGAGATTGCCTTAGCTTTTGGCAAACTGCACAGATAATGGGTTGACCTACAGAACATAAAAAAATCGTTAACTGTAACCAGTCATATGACCAATATTTAAAAGGAGAAGGGCAGGGGGCAGAAGAATTCACATACAGTTTACAGCAGTTATCTATGTTAACACAGGAAACCACCAATAGTACAAAGACCAATTGGAAAGACTAAATCCTAAAAATAAAGTAAATAGAAACTGAAGAGCAACATACAAGGACTGAGATAAGATGATTAAATATTTCCTCTTTATATATATGTGGAGAGTTTGGATCCAAAAATGCTATAAATCCATTTTTGAAAATATTCAGGGGTATTTTTCTTGTTTATTGTGTTTCAATTTCATTACTTATCATTATATGAATATAAAAACTAGAAGCAGCGCAAAAGTAGATCCACTGATATATCTGAAAAACAAAATATAAAAAAAATGGTGGTCATAGCACTTTAGAACGAAACTCTTCAAATATATATATATATATATTTGTGTGTGTGTCTGTATGTGTGTGAAAGTGTGTTTGCTGAGAAAGACTGGGAGAAAAGAAAAACAAAACATGTCTAAACAGAGGTAGAGTTGAGTGCACAAGGCTATCAGACCATTCAGATGACTGCCATGGGTCAAGGCTCACGGCAGACTCTGAATTAACACACACCCACACATACAATAAATAGGATAATACAATCTTTGAATACTTTTTTCAATGCCTGACCAGGGACACCTACCTCCCACCCAAATTAGACACTTGTGTTCAATTCTCTCCCTGGCAATTACTTCTTTCTCACTTTCCTTCTTTATCTTTCTCAGTCTTGTTTGCACCTCTTGCTCCTGTCATTCAAACACAATGTGCAAAGGGCCTCTAAAGCACTAGTACTCCTCATAGGCAAGTCCTTCATTGTTGTTTAAACTTTGGTAAAGATCCCTTTTTTTAAATTACTACACAGCTTTTCATCATGGACAACTGATCAATATGAAATATGGGACTACTGTCACAAAACAATTTGTAACTATGTAAACAATCAAATTAAGAGAGGACAATGTACAGCTGATGCTATCTGGGCTAAATCAGATACTTGATTATGGACAAGTAGAAACCGCATAAACTGAATGAGTGATCATTACAAAAATAAGGCTTTCACAATAGAAAGCATGAAAAAAAAAGAAAGAAAACTATTCCAATTAAATTAAAATTTCAGAAACAATGCAGTCAACACTCAATGTATGCCCCCTGTTCTGGGTTGTATTTGATAGAGCCAAATCACTGGCTCCCCATGTTACGACATAGTTCTTTTACACTCAGAAACATTGTTTGTGTCCTTATATAGCAATACTGTTAGATAAACATCATTTTCTATCTTAATCATGGTTACAGCACACAGGGTCTTACTTACATTGTACAAACCAATCCTGAACTTTTCCGTATTTTTTTTTGTGTTTATGTTTTTGTGATTATGTGTGTATGTCAAAAAAATTTATAAAAATAACAGAGAGAATCTTTACAAAAAAAATCTTTTAATCCCACTTGTGTTGTGATTTATGGACCGTCTTTTATTTACTTACATGCTCCAGCATGTACCATGCTCCAGCTCATTCAGAAATAAAAATGGTTATATTTTTTAAGACCATGTGTGCCAGTTCAATGATTTCAACACACGTTTGCATTTGAAATTGTTTCTTCTGAAAAAAGAAAGACAAAAAAAATTAAAGTTTAAGAAAATTACTTGACGAAGTACACACAACCCATGACTGAGTTGCACAACCCATCTTTTTAAGCACTGTTTGCCCTAACCCTGCACTTGCCCAAACAGCAGCACAAGATGGCTTCACCAGTATTGAAGGACTGGGGTCTCCGGAACAAGGCTATATCTCAAATCTTTAATAAGCGTTTCTTTCAATTCCATAGAAATGTAAAATTCCTTTCCCGATGGCCTTAGTTTAATCACTGCATATGGGTGTACCAAGAGAACATCTACATATCTGAAAATCATAATGAATGCAGATTATTTCGGTAGGTCTTCTTTCCACTTTGTGGTATCAAAACCATGTTTTTGCTAATAGTTATGTGACTTTTAACCATTTTCTCCCCACCCATACTCCCTCGATCCTCTGCTTCAAAGACAACCCTTTCTGAAAATGGCTCACCAACCCAAGGTTCACAGGGACTGGCCACAATGCAGAAAACTGCTGGTCTGAGGGAAAGGGTAGGCCTGGGGAAAGATCTACAGCAGTACACCTCACAGGAGACCTAATAAAGCACCTTGAAAGCTTCCCAAAAACTAGCAGCATCCACAACTGCAATCTGCATGAAGGAGAGGAATGATTGCGTTCAGTCTCTGTGTTTCTGCATGCTGAATTGCCATTCAAAGACCTGATTAGGTCCCTTCTTCAAAAGGTGGATGTTGGTGTAGATGAGTAAACCCCATGCTCCTACATAAACATCTGACCTTGGTAGTTTGGCTGGGGCATACATGAATATTGATGAAACATTTGAACCTTTTCAGGCATATGATCAAAAAGGATATAAGACAGAATCAGAGTCATAGCCTAAATTTATCAGACATGATCTAAACAGGACCTCTGGAAAGGATAGCAGACCATTTTTTAAAATCAATAAATGGCTTCAAAAATAAGGCCTGTCTGACGATAATCTCATGCTTGAGCTGATGTTACTTTAAAGCCACTAGAGTCAAAGGAATGTAAAATTATAGGTAGCTACTCAATGTAACTCAAAAGCCATAAATGACTGACAGCACAGTTTGAATGGTGCTCTTTGTAATAGAAGGCTGTTCCAATTACATTATGGTTTTTGGGACTTTAACCAAAAACTGTTTTTTTTTTACTGTATGTACTCACAGCCTTGTCCTTTCCTTTGTTGTGACTGACTAGTAGTGTTGCTCTTTCCATCTTGGACAGCTTTAAAAGCCAACTTTATACTGTCCGGGGGATAAAGAGGAAGAAGAGAAAGAGAAGCAAATGGATTCGAAGGAGGGAAGTGATGGACCATCTCTTATGTACAGTGAGACACAAATTGTAATACTTATGGTAGGAAAAACCTTGGAGTATTAAGGGGGAGGAGGAGTCCCCACCCTGGGAGAGCAGTACAGAGTCTGCTCAAGTGGAGAATCCAAGCAGACAGAGAGACAATCCTGCCCCTGCCTGGGAGGAGTCTGATGTCTCTTAGAGCTCCTGTCCTGTCCCACTCATGAGTTCTGGCTCTCTGTCCCAAGGTCTCTGGCTGTTAGGAGATGATGGCTGGGGACCATCTGACCACCGTTAGGTTGTCGGCACTGACTGATCGCTTCTTGGCAGCTTTTCTCAAGTCCTTGTATTTATCATCACACAATCTAGAGATTGCCTGAGAGAAGATTGAGAAAAGACAGATATTAGATAAATTATAGTTCCATTGGATGTTTAAAATGACGATTATCATAACGAACCACATTTCATTAATTACATTAATAATCATACATTCTTAATGCCCCCTATGCATGTTCAATACCATCCAGCCTCTTTGACTGCTTCACAAATTTCAACATAATACAACAAGTAAAACAAGTTTTTGCTTAAATATACATTCTTCCTGCCATCAATCTAATTGAAATTAACATCTATATTTTCCCAAATGATGAGTTGCACAGGAAGTAGCATGCACAGGCTCACCTCAAGTTTCTGTGCCTTGTCTCTGCTAAGGGGCTCCAGAGGGAAGCTCAGGTTGTTGGCCTCCGACAGTGAGCGCAGGTCAAAGTAGTACTTGGCATATACACTTGACGGCACATTGATGTTAAACTGAAGCAGCTCCAAAAACTGCCTCTCCAGCTCATTCCTGGTGGGGAATGCATAACGTACATAGAAGAACTTCAGAGATAACACATACATGTCTGAATAGTCTAGTCTAGCCTAGTCTGGCTACGATTGACAGACTAGATTCAATCCAGGGGCAAAATTAGCAGCTGTTTTTCAAAATGTGTGCAGGCTACCACAGGGGTACGTCCAATAACAGCTACTGAGACCCTATGACCCTACAACAGGAACCCCCATTTCGTACCTGCATACCGCTAAGGTGGATCCCTAGACTAGATAATATACAGTACAACACACATTAGTTATTCTGCAATGGATATATAACTCCTTATCTACTGCAGAATTTAGTAAGAGTGGATGCTATCAATATAAGGAAACTAAAATGTTGTCCATAAAGTTTATTTTACTTTAAAGTTATTTAAAGTGTTTTTTGTTACCAGTTGCATTTTTTGTCATGTACACTGCTATAAGAAATCACAAGGGTGATAGGATGTTTTATGTAGGTCTATTATAAATGTACTGTTTCTTTTAGACAGTATTATTGTTGACACTGGAAACTCCAATGGAAATTCCCAGACAGTCATGTCCAGTCATTCCCAACAATACTTAGGGTAACATGGTGCGTGTAGGCACAAATAGATCCTTCCCCCATAACAGCAGACTACACCTTTCCCAGAGCTATTTGTGGACTGCATTAAAAAGCTTGCTGTTAAATATTTTTAACACCACCATTTGCATTGTCTCTTGTTCTTGTTGAAACACTACATTTGTCATAGGTGGCAATATCTAAACAACCAAAACCATAATAGACATTTGAGTGGATTACTAGCATACTCATAAACACTCACATGTCTTCAACAGTGATGTCCTTCAGAATCTGGCAATAGTCCACATTCCAGACAGCTTGGTCATCCCATACCTTTGAGGCCAGAAGTATGGCACCCAAAACAATCCTCTTCCAGTTAGCAGGGCAAATATCAATCTCTGCATATGTCAGCAGCCTTTCAAGGTAGACCTGTGTGACAGAAAATGCACCTTAGATCCTACATTTTGAAAGTCATTGTCATTTAGCTAATCAGCACTAAGTTAACGTTGAGCATGTCACAACAATTAGCTTTCATGATGACCACTGGAAGGGACTACACAATCCATTATATTTCACAAGACAAAGGTTCCACTGGGGAAGAAACTCAATTACCACCAATGAAAAGTTTAAATTACTTCTAATAGAAGCATTAGCAACAAAGTCAAAATTAAAAATCTCTTTCAGAAAAAAAAGGGTTCAAGGAAGTTGTATGCAGATTTTTTAAATATATATTTTTATAATTTCCTTAAATTAATCGCAAAAATCTGGATGACAAATCATATTTATGCCAAAACTTATAAAACTGATGTTATGATGACAGACCCTAAAAAGCTAAATAACACTGTAGCCATAACCAAAACTTCCTCAGTGGCCTTTCACCCTCATTTAACATTTAAAGTGTGTATTATTGACCAGGAATAGTCATGTTAAACATATTTTAGAAGCATCTATGAAATATTGAAATATTAAATATTGATAAGGTTACAAAGTTCCTATCCTTTGAGGATGAAAATACATCATTCAACAAAACATAGCTAACAGTCACAAGGACAAAAAAATAAGATGATATTGAAATCATTTTAAAATATTCCTCCCAACATAAAATGTACAACACCCTTCCAAGAGGGCCTGCAACTGTCTAATTTGGACCCTTTCAATGTTGCATTCATGACTGATCTCACTCCTTGACTTTATTATCATGTCAGGCTGCTGCTATACAGTCAAATAGTCCAATAGCAGTCCCTCATAGTGATTTTTCTGTATAACCCAAGGCAGTTGGGTCTGTCCCTTGAGCTGTGGAAGATTCTTCCAAGACTAAAAGGGATAGAAGATCAGGGGTTAAAGTAAAAAAAAATCCTGAGCCTGAACTTTTTGAGTTCTCTCCCCCCGCCACTCCCCCAGTCTGAAAATTACACTGGAGTAGAACTCCGGACCTCTTGATAGGGGTGCTACTGTCAGTTGAGGTGTTTAACTTGGATCATTCATTTATACTTAGGCCTACTATTGTAATACAGGAGTGCTTCTGTTTTGCTGGATGTATAGTATCACATTTGTTGGTTACAAATTTGTGAATTATTTTTATTTTCTGTCCTTTTATTCTTTTAACTTCATTTTATTTTATTTTTTTACTTTTTACTCTTTGTATATTATTAATTATACCCTTGGTGTAACTTTTAATCTTATTTGTTTCTTTTCTTACTTTATTTTAGCCACTGTTTTTATCTTTGTAAAGCACTGTGAACTGCCTACTTTGTGTATGAAATGCGCTATAAAAATAAACTTATAGGCCTAACTAAACTATAAAAAAACCTTAGTTTTATTAAAAAAGTATGCTGCATTCTTTTAAATGTAGACTATATGCTGAAAGAATCGCCTATAACCAGTCTGCTGCATCTTTTGAAGTAATATAGTTAACTATATTCCAGTATTAAGTAGCCTATATTAGAGATAATTTTAACCATTTTTAAGTTTAGGCCTACACCAAAATTATATAGGCCTACCAAGTCATGGAGCAAAGTAAATCCTTTAGAGAGAACACAAAGAGGGCTAACCTGCTAATGTGAATATTTCAGTATTTCCACTTATCACAGGTAGGCTATTGCTGCTAATGTTGTCATGTTCATTCTCGGCGGTGAACAATTTCAGAAACGTCGGCTTCTGCTCAGACGTCTGCTTTCGCTTCATTTTACACTTTCTTTCCGTAACGTTAAGTCTCACTTTCCATTGCCAAGCCAACCTCCCGGCCTCGACACCAGAAGTGATAACTTCTGTGGCTGTTCGTTGTTTTTAGGTTCCGTTGGATGAAGGTAATTAGGTGACGTTGATTTCTTGATGGGTGATTTAATGCTTTCAAAAGTTGTTGACACTAATTTGCCTATGGGCTAGGAGAACATACAACCATTCAGTAACGTTTGTTGAGTGATTGGATTGTTTCAGAATTTTTTTTGATAGGCACCGTATCTTTGCCCAAGTTTTATTGGTTATTCGCAAACCCAATATCTTTTAAAATGGTTATACCGCGTATCATGTAGACTAGGCTTCAGCACTGGTGTCTAACATACCGTATTGCAAGGACCCGCCCTTCTTAGTTAAAGCTGCGTTTCTCTCATATGATTGGTAGGTGAAATAAATTGGCTCGAAACTATTAAACTGCATGCGCAGGCTTTAAACCATTTTTCCCCCCTCACGGCCGCATGCCGGAGATCCGGCATGGTGCCGGAGATCCGGCATGGTGCCGGGATACTTTAAGCCCTGGAAGATACTGTGAAGAGTCATGAAACATTCTAAAAGGCACTATAAAAATAAAATTGATATTAAATTGTTGTCTTTTCAACGATAACTCAGCTCACATCCCTTCCTATGTAGTAAGGCCACTATCTTTAATAGCTTACATAAAACAAAGCATTAGTCATACATCATACATAAACTGCTTGAAGAAACTACCACATCTTGGAGGCAAGTAAGTGAATACATCACATGAACTCCTGTGTGACAAACAAGGGTGAAACACCACAAGAAGTGCAATGTGATGGAAGGATAAAAGATGAACTCTACAACAGGCACAATGCCCTGTTGTTCCTTTCCTGTAAATGCAGCCAGAATACAGCCTGCTGTAGCACTACCTGTTCAGAATGGTAAATACCGTATTTCCTGAAATACTGGCCGGGACCTAATTAATAGCTGGGCCTGGTTTAATCGCCGGGGGCGTGGCCAATACGTGCATTTAAAAGCCGGGCCTGATATACAGGCCGGGCCAAAAAAAATGAACTATAAAAATAATACTAGCCTATCCAATATGTAAATTTAAAGCAACACGCTACCGTTCTTCAATATTGAATTATAACTTAGATGAGTTATAGGCCCTCCGTCACGTCTATGAAAGGGGCTCAAAGTGTTAAAAACGTAACTATACCTTTAATACATGCAGATCCCATTAGAATGCTGGTAGGTTGTGGTTACAAGTTTAGACATACATTAAGACATAATTAGAAATCTGGTGCTTAAAATGTTTAGGTGTAAACTGCCATTGTTTTGTGTGTCATGCTTTCAAGGTAAAAACTGACAATACCTTGTTGAGCCGGAATAGGTCACATTTACTTGATACTTAGTACATAGTAACGGACAATTAGAGTCTATACTGCATGTATAAAAAATTTGTGAGTGAGGTCTAGTCCAAAATAAAATTTGGTTCAGAATTTAAGTTTATAAATCAACCATGTCACCGTGTTTGAAAGGTTGCAGAACTAGGAGTAAAGTCTGCCGAGTCTCCTTTTCTCCCACGACTCCTCTGGCAATTTTTAGGAGATAACTGTCAGGTTGTGGGCCTTGCTTAATTACTCTTGCAAACCATCCATAAGCTACCTCAGGATAACCGTTTTGTGGCATCACACAGTGCTATGCTAGGGGATTCATTCTGGAATCGACTCCCTAATAACCCTGTCCTTCAAGAAGCTGTCTTGAAGGACAGGGTTATTAGGGAGTCGATTAATAAAATAAAAAAGATTTTCAATACCTACAGGTCACATCAGTCCCAAAAAACATACAAAACGATATGCTTCTAATAATTTTCAATGAGTGTCTATGCAATGCAAATATTGAGTAATGTCTTTACTCACAACAGCCAATGCGAGTAAAAACATGCATGACAAGGTAGTTGATAAAAAAAACAAAAACAACAACAAAAAAAAAACAGTTAGAAGACCTCTAGTGATATATGATGTGCTGTATTTTCCTAGTTTAATGTGACTAAGGGGTTTTGCTATATTCACTGAGCTTCCAAGATGATGATTGACCTTGTTTTAGAGCTATAGCTGAAGAACTCACATTGTTAAAGTTATATAGTTCTATAGAAACACAGTTACAAAACTGTGGCTGTAAACTGTAACTTGGTAAGAAACACATGTCTGACTAGCATAGATTGCTGAGCTCATAATCTAAACTTGCCCAGAATATCATCTTACAAAGCCAGTCAGAATTTTGTCAAGGACAAATTCTGGAAGGAGGTCAGGCTAGCAGTTGAGTAGCATATTTTATACCCCACATCTAGGACAGTGTTACACTATACAGTAAAGTTCCTTTCTCTCTCCCTTGTCCACAGTAATATCACCCCTCCATCACACAGAGATTGTAGTCTTGTGTGTAAATGACTATGACTTTATTTGTCTGTGTGTATATGTGTGTGTGTGTGTGTGTGTGTGTTCATTCTCTGCTGAGAATGCACTCAAATATGTGTTCTATTCTGTGTACCTTTGTGTAAGGGTCAGTTTTCAGTCAGTTTTCAGTCTGCATCAAGTCTGTATGCGCATGATAGCCCTGATTGTTCTTTTGCTTCTGTTCATCAGACCTAAGGTTGTCACAGTGACTGCAGATTTCGCAATTTTTCACTAGGTGGCGCAACAGCACAAATGAATGTGTAGGCGCTGCTTTCAGTCACCATCCTACAAAAATCTGCACCAATGTCAAGTCATTTTTCTTCGTTAGTTAGATACTGGATGTCCTGCCTGGGCTTATGAAATCCTGGGCAATACATTTAAGGATTGCTGGAAATGGTGGCATTGTTTCTTAAGTCTGATAAAAGAGATCAGGTGTTCAGTCATTCTGTGAGATCCAACTGAGCACCACTGATATGAGACTGGTTTGATAAGCAAAGACAATGAGGCCCTATACAAAAAGGAGATGAAACGGCTAAGCAAACGGTGTGCTCACAAAATACAATCTCTCAATGTGGACAAAACAAAAGGACTAAATCATTGATTTCAGAAGACCTCCATGCAAATACACCCCTAAACAACTTTCCAGTTGAGATTGCTCAGATCACAAAGCTTCTGGTTGTCCACATCACAGATAAACTCACACAGACTCAAAACACCACATACATTACAAATGCCCAGCAACGCATCTACTTTCTCTGGAAAGCCCACCTTCCATACTCCGCCCTGACAATCTTCTACAGAGGGGAGATGATTGCTGTGGTGACACTGCTAAAGATTCATTGTTTTGTCAACTTCACTGCTACAGAATGAAAGACCCTGCAGCTGATAAGATCACTGGGGCCTCTCTTCCTTCACTCTGTGACATCTACAACACACACGGTCTATGCAAAGCTACAAGCATTGCTAAGGAAACATCACACACATCCCATGCACTCTTAGTTTCAGTTACACTTAAAAGTATGATCTGCTCTGTATGTATATCTATAATGTTAAAACGACAATGAAATTATAGAAAGTAGGTTAGTAGGCTAAATAACACATCAGTCCTCGCCACTGGACTGTATTCTTTACATGGGCCAAAAGGTTTCCAATGTTCACCACTTTGTACATTATAGTTGAGCAGGCTACCCATGGGGCCACTGACTGTCCATGTTGACTTTTTGTCTAAGTTAGTCCTTGAGTTTTTAAGACAATGTGTAAGTGTTGCATCTTGTTTGTGTTTGTCACATTGGATAAAAGTGAATGCTAAAAAATAATAACCAGAATCATAATGCTAGCAATGATCATAAAAAGAGATAGTGAAGGACTATTTTAGTTTTAAACATTCAATAGTTGAAGATGTGACACTGTTTATATTTGTATGATGCCGGTTTACTTACCAGTGTGACTATGGCACACTCAGCAGTTAGTTGAGCTGCACTAAAGAGTGTCCGTACAAAGCGGTAGATCTGCTTCTGCTCTGGGTCATGCTTGTCATAGTCTGACGGCACTTCTGATTTCTGTGAAGGAAACGGTAGAAGTATCACTGAATAGAGCTCTGACATACTGTACACAATTTGTTGAATAATGTAAAAAATGCCATATAAAAACACACACTAATCACACAAATACAAACAACTTTGTACACTGAAGAGTTGTCATACTACCTAACTTAAATGTACACTGATGCCAAAAAAAACATCTTACAAAAAAAGTCACCTAGTATAGTGTATGTGCTGTCATATTAAGTTAAGTCACTTTTATTGTCAATATTTGTCATATTATTGAGCCTGGATGAAGCCAGATTAACTTATTAAAATTAGAATCTGCTCTGCAGTTCCCTCTGAGCCTCCCACTGAAGCAAACTTGCAAATCACAAAAACCCAGGAACCAATAACCACTTAGACAATATAGGACAAGGTTTATATGATGACAGACAAAGGAGTAGACAGAGCAGTGCTGTCTGCTGGGCTCATGCCATGAGCTTTACAAGATATTTTCTGTTGTAACTAAGTAAGAGGTAAGAGATGCAATACATGTGGTTTTCAACACAAGGTTACAAAAGTAAACTTACTGACAGAGGATGGAGTTTTTCATCAAAAATGTCTAATAACATCCTACCATCCACATCTCTGCAAAAGGGGAAAAGAACAAGAAAGACAAATTGAGAAAGCAATGATTTCCATTTAAATCTAAAACCCAATTCTGAAAAACACTGGGATGCCTGGTAAAATGTTACTACAAACCAAAGACTTTTAATTTTCAAAACATGTATGCTATAAATACTATGGAGAGTGAAAAGACAATATATTAGCTGCTGAAACTAGGGAAAAGTATGTTTTTGGGGGAGGGATTGCACACTCAAAATCTCAACAATCACAAGCATATTTTTGTACAAATGCATTTGTTCTGTATTTCCAATGTGCATGCAAGAAAAATAAAACACGCATTAACAACACAGAACTAAGTAACTGGGCCTTTTAACCAGGTATTGGTCCTCTGTAGAGGCGTGTCCTTCTAGGTGATAAGTACCATACAGGTGAAAGGGACAGTGTAACCCAGAGTCCAAAATGGTTTTAGCTTCTTGCAGTGCCAGTGATTAGTGAATTTACTTCATCTGTCTTATTTCCAATAGACAGCAATCTTTAATTTGTACATAACTAAATAGGTCTGAATGTCCCAGACCAAACAAATCTTTCATTTCGTGTTGCAATACCCCTGTGCTGTAATCATGGTCCAAATTTATCTGAATGTCTCTGATTTTGATTATTCTTTCCCCCATGCTCAGTCAAAACTAGTTCCTTCACAATGTATCAGAAAAAAATTACTGTACTGACTGTGGAAGTTATTCTGCATTCAGTTTTGCAGTAAGAGCTCTTCAAACTTGTTGTATTTGGAGGTCTGAATCAATTAGCAGTTCTTTTCAGTTGAGTACTAAGCTACTCTTAGTAACAACAGAGTCTGTCCTTTCTCTGTGTTAGTCTAGAATACTGTATATCCTCAGGTCAGTAATCCTAGATTTTCTGATTTCTCTCTAATTTTGCCCTGTTTTTGCAACACTTCTAGAAGTATACTGATTGGACACTTCACGGTTCACGCACATTGTTATTTTTTATTTTAACGTTTTATATTTGACTTTCAGTTTGTTCTGTAGGGTCAGGATCTGTTTAGTGAGGAGACTCAGGGTTGCGGTCAGCTATTATGTTTGAATCTGACTCGGCCTGATTAGGGATTATTTTTGATATTATTATTTTGACCTTCTGCCCATTATTCACCTCTAAACAAACTTTCACAATACTCTCAAAGTCTTTTTTAGTTTAAACTGTTAGGAGCCCACTTGCTACACAGCCCCATGCGTATGGCAACCACTACAAGAAATAAAAACAAGTCACTGCATTCAAAGAGGCATGTCACATAAAAATATTGAATGACCATGATTGCATGTTCATGAGATCATAAAATAACGATTGGCTGCATATTTTGACATTCTAACCATATATTCTTGTGCCTATAGCCCATATGTTAAATGTTATGGATGGCCTGATATGTGTCCTGAGCTATTTATTTCCTTAGCTATCTCAGACGGCATGTTCATAACATGCCTATTGCCCATCCGCAACCTCTACTAGTTCATCAAAGCCAGAGCAAAACTTACAGTTCTAAAAAAGATGCTTACTTACCTGTTCTTTATATGATAGTATATTGCAAGGGCTACACTGTAACAGAAATATGTAGTGTTACATGCAAGTGACTTCAGTAAAGATTTGCAGTAAAGTTATTTAATTCAAGAGATCAGATGCAACTTACCATTTGATGGTGTACTTGAGGTTAGGTTGGCTGACAGTACTATCATCCAAGAAGATGGTTGAACAAGAGCTGTATTTGCGTCTCAGGGGTGCAGCCGTATGCTTAAACATATGGACACACAGGTTAGATGGGTCAATGACTGCAGACATGCCAGAAACACCATGCCAAAAGGCCTGCCGAGGCCTCCACCCTAATTCCTTTCAGTAGGATTGCAGCCAGGGGTGCTGCTTCATCCTTGATTTGGGAGAAAATGGCGAGGATTCTACAACATCTCTCCTGTCATAATTCAGTTTTTTTTTTTTTTTTTTACTAAATCTGCTAATAGGCTATGGCTCCAACATAATTGCTCTAGTCATCATCAAAAATGTAAGGGGGAGTCATCATGCATTATATTTCTCTCTCTTGGTGATCATGCAGTAATGTGGTGATGATTCATCAAACAATATTGGCAGTAAAAACTTTACAGACACTCGAACTTCTGCACATTGCACTGACGGACATACACAAATTAAGAGAAAGAGATGTGAAGGTGTGCAGTCATACCTTAGACTCCGAGATGTGTGTTAACTTGCAAAGCAATAAGGGGGAGATTACCATTTTAACATTTCCAGCTCCTAATCAAATCTCCCACACTACAGTATGACTTGCAAGACTGGCAAAGCTCTCAGAAATTAATTGATTTCATAATTAGCCCAGCATACTTCAGTCACACTGCTTTTAAGTTCACCATAACTAGTTAAGACATTGGCATATCTCAAAAACATGTATTTCAGAAAAAGAAAATGCAAGCAAACAAAACAATTGCAACACAAATGAGGTAGTTTTTATGATTAAAGTCAGGTTCGTAACACTTTGATCTTTTGTGTGCAAAGACAAATAAGTTAATATTATTTTTTATTTATGCAGTAATTTTTATAATGGAGTGGCCAGCACAGTCAGGGCAGTACTTTCTATTCATTTTCCAACTCATGTGGAAAATAAAAGTGTGACCTTTTAATGGAAAACATAAAATTGTCAGGGTAAATGTGATATTTTTCGTTTCTAATCACATTTCCTCTTTTAGTGAAATTCCATTCTCACTTAAGATATTTACAATATAACATAAAATTGGGCTATTAAAATCCCACTTGAGCTTATTTCCATTAATTAGCATTGAATGCATTGTATAAGGAAACAAGGTACAGTACTCTATCCATCCATTCTACTTCCCTTTTAACATTTAAAATTCGTTTTCAGGGATGTAAAGCTGTCAGGAACTTATGGCAGAAATAAATAAATAAATACATTTTGTACTTACATGGTTAATGTATAGGCTTTTACGTTTTTCCCGAACTGAAAAAATATATAACTCAAAATTAGTGAAAAGTACATCTATGATAATTCCATGCAGTATAGTATAGCATAAAATACAGAAATGCAATGACCCAACATCAACAATACCCAAACATCAACAAAGAACTACTACTTTCAAAAAAGATTACATACCATTTGACAGGAAAAAAAACGGAAAACCAGTGTGTCTAGGACTTATTGCAAAGTATAGATTAGATTTTCACTTACCATCTGTCTGAGACTTGCTAAGAAAAATTGTGCTAGCCCGCGGATGGTCTGAGGGGTTGTACTCCATGTTTGGATCTGAGGGACAAATGTATAATAATATTAGCAGCTATTGATCATTAAGAGTGTGGCAATGTGTCTGGAGCTGCAAAAAGTGTGGCACAGCACAGTAATGAGATAAAAGAAGACATTTGGCATTGACAATAAGGTAAATAAGCCAGTATGCAGAATGGCTGTGATTTTAAAATGTGACATAATAATAATATCACACCTGTGCACAGCACTGACTGCAATAACTTACATTCAACACCAAGTGGCATATCATTTACCCTACAGTGAAATGCTCAGTGTGGTTGCCTTGAGGGAGTGAAAAAACCTTCATCAGAGAATATGAACAGGGTTGTATATTGTATATATGTAAATATGCAAAGGTAGACTTGGCTTGTAGTACACTCAAAAACATCATCATCATGATGTTATTTAAAGCTCTTGATACCATATATGGAAACCAGAATGGACGTCACTAACTACTTCCTTTTTAACAGGAAACGACAGGAAAAGAAAACAGCAGGCAACAGTACAGTACCTGCTCCATCCTCCCAAACAACAAGAAACAATCCTTGCTGAAACAGTTGGCAAAGACAAACATTGTTTCATAGGTCTTGAAATGGACCGGTGTGCTATGTATTTTTATTTTTTAAAAATATTATCATTTAAGATGGTTATTCTACTATAGACTTAACATTGGGATGATCTCAAAATAGGGCCATTGGTGATCAGAACACTCTGCCAGGTGTTGGGGTCAGCTGCAAGAAGCCAACTGCCACTTTTTCTACAATTTGACACTTGAGGGTCTTCATGGGTAAAACTTTCAGGAATTCAATTTTCGCACCTAATTAACATAAACTGTGGCAAGTAAACCTGGCAACTGGTGTGGTAACCCCTTGCAACAGCATAGCAACCACAAACACAATCAGGGATGTGCCAAGGACAAAAAAGCAAGAAAATATGTAGACACATAATGCGACCCATATTTGCTGTGGTATGGCGCGGCTTCAACGCTGTGCGGGAACAGTGCAGCCACTATACACAGTAACCTCATTTTAACACTTTTAATGAAAAATGCATTGTGCATTATGTGCATATTTTAGCCAATAAACAAACTGCAGTAGCCTACACATTAACTTTACAGTATACTGACATTGTTATTATGCAGCAAGTATGATAATGTGCTATGCAGCCAAGATACACTTGAACTATTATTACAGTCCTTCATCATTATCAATGTTGATATTATGATGTTGTCTTCAGTAAAACGCCTCAAACGTAGCAAGTTGTCAAGTTGTAGGCATCAAAGATTCTAGTGCTGTCCACCAGAAGGCAGTGTACAAGTACGTTACTATGGTTACTAGAAGTGGGAAAAGCCGTTCACCTAACTGACAAGTTCGTTTGAGTCTCGGTCAGCAAAACTAAACTTTTTGAGTCCCTCGTTCACTTCATAAAAATATGTGACAGCCCCATTAGCCAAACCCATGCAGTCTCCACATTGTTAGTTCTTCGTTCATCGTTCATTTGAGCTAAATTAAAATACAAACACATCTGCTGCCTACACAAATGTTGATCACGCTACAAACAAGACAAAACTACAAAGCTATAAGAAACAGCAAATATCAATTAATTGTTTACCTGGGTCTTTGGTCTACGCCTGCCCTGCACCCAGCATCTGACAAGTTCTCGCTTTTGTTTTGAGTCGGTCGTTCACCCCGTGACAGCCCCACCACAGTATGATCACATAGCCTCAAATTGAATTTTACGTTAATACTTGACTGAGGAGATAGGCTAACTGAGCCAGTGTCAAATGAACGAACTGTTGGAAAGCAGTAGCACTCGAGAGATAAACAAATCATTTCTGTTTCCGCACTTTCCGGCTTAGACTGTGTTAAAGTAATGGGGCTGTCATGTGATGAACGAACGACTCGGAAAAAATAAAAGACACAAACAGGGAAATAACTCCAACACAGAAGCTATAGGACGTTGCGCAAATGCGCACGTGCAACTGAACTTATCGATCCTACCCAGTCGGTGGCGCTAATGCACCTTTCAGTTGGTTGCCGACTGCCAAACAGAAAGAAGAGGAACTAATCAATCCCACAAGACGATTAGGTCTTCCAAAGTCACATTAAAGATTAGGTCTTTTTGAACTAATCGGTCAAGAACGACACATTACTAATGGCTACATCAAATTCGGTAGGCCTGTAAGATCAGTATTCTGGTTAAAACGGTTTTAAAAACATCATGAACAAAGAGCCTACATGTGTGGAAGAGTATTGGAAGTGCATACCGGAATATTCCTAAACACGTTATATTCCGGTTAGATTAAGATCGCCTACGTTGTAACTAAGCTGACTAAATTGTATCCTGCCATCATTCCATTTTAATCTGGAATATTCCCTGCATTTAAAATGAGTCAGAGTCAATAGACTATACACGGACTAAAGGTTTAGTGTGCGGCTGTTAAAATTATTAAAGGGATAGTTCGGTTTTTAACACTTTAAGCCCCTTTCACAGGTTGTCTAAAATGCAATAAAGTGGTTGACATCGAAATTTTGACGATTGCTTCTGTCTCGGCTATTTTGGAAATGTAGAATCGCCTCTGCCTGCCTTCAAAATGGCTAGCAATGGGCATGTGTTGTTTCTATCCTTAAAACACTGGTTTTAAAAAAGCGCTACTCACCAGTGGTTAGTGGTGCTCAGTGATGTTCCAAAACATGTATCGTAGCGAAATAAAGCTTCCGTCATGTTTTAGTTGGCACTTTGTTTATATGAAGGAGCAAATAGATCCCTATGGGATTTACAAAATGGCAAATAAAACATGACAGAAACTGTATTTTGCTACGATACTTGGGTTGGAACATCAGCAAGCGCCACTTATCACTCCATGAGTAGCACTTTTTTAAAAAACAGCGTTTTAAGGACTTTATTTCATTTTAGACAACCTGTGAAAGGGGCTCAATGTGTTAAAACCGAACTATCCCTTCAAGCAATCAAGCTTGTGTTGGAGTGAAGGAATAGGCCTACAGAATCAACTGAAGTCGGGGCGCAATACGACCACGCAGTTCCAATAGAAATTCAAGAGTTTGCATGATCTTACATTCTTACTACAGAAGCACAGCTGACCAAGAATAGCCTTGCTAATGAGCTCGAGATTAACAAATAAAAAAACCCGGAATGAGTTTACAAGCAAACGCATTAGCAAAAAAATAATACCCATAACAGATTCGAATATTGGGCTTTTTTAATATTCGAATTATATTCGAATACCGAAGTTCGGTGTCAAAGCCCAAGTTCAGGGAGGTTCGGAATCATTAACATTAAGCAACAGAGACAACGCAGAAAACGTTAGCAGAAACTATGATGCTCAGAAGATAATTTGATATTAGGCTAAATTATGGATATGATACGAAAGTAATTTCACGGGTCTGCTGCTCAAAGTGAAGGCAGTTTACTTCAACAATAAAAAAAAAAATCATATGTAGGCTATCCAATCTTGGACATATGAGACAATAGCATACCTGAACTAAAGACACTGTAGCCTTCTTGATACAGGAGTAGGGCTCATACAAGACCGCTGAATCCATTCCAACAACTTCTAATGCGGTTGCATTTTACATTACTTGACTCCGGTCACATAAAGGTTACTCTCACGTTATGCATTTTGGGCGGGTTTTCTTTTTCATTATTGGTACAGTTTATAATAAGTTATGTGCATGCGTAGCTAATTGGAATTGCCTATGGGTAATGTGGCCGTGGCCGTGGCCATGCCATACCCCGCCCCCCCATCCTTACTTTACTGTATCATTAGTAAAAAATGTATTGATGTCTATCAAACACATCAAAAACATTGATAAACTGACATTGGATATGATAAACAGAGGCAAAAAAAGGAAAGCATGAAGAATATGTATTTGTAATGACCATGAATTGAGGCAATACAGACAAGGTTCAGCATGTAAAGCTGACAAAGGTACTAGTAAAATGAGCTTGGGCTAATTGGAATACCATTACCTCCTAGCTGGTTAAAACACTGGGAAGACTACTTTGACTACTATATCCTAAACTAATCCAGCTGCATCCCCCTTCACCCAACCTCTTCAACTCTCACTCAAAACACCGTTGCTAAGCAACGGAGACATGAAAAGGCCTGGTTGCTTCAGATGATTAAAGGCAGATACATGAGCCATACAAAAAAAAAAAAAAAAACCTACCAACTTGCTGATGTTGAAAGAGTAAACACGAGCCAATATTGACCTCTGAAAAAAGTATTTAATTCCAATTGAAGACTCATCACAGAGCAACAATTACGGCATCACAAAAAAATAAATGCAAGTAAATGGCTTGCATTAATATAGCATTTATCTGCTCCTATGAGCACTTAAAGTGCTTTACAATGTATGCCTTACCTTCACCCATACACACACTGGTGATAGACACTGCCATGCAAATTGTCAACCTGCTCAACGGGAGCAATTTGGGGTTCAGTATCTCATTCATAGACACTTAAATGGGGTCGGGCAGAGTGTAGCTCGAACCTGGTGCAGCCCTTTTGATTTTTTTTTTATTCATACATTAGTCCAGATTCTACATCACCGGCTCTGGTGGCAGAGTAGAGATACTTCTGCCAGATCAATAGCTAGGTCATCTTCATAAGTAGCCAGTTGCTCAATAGTTAGGTCATCTTCATAAGTAGCCAGTTGCTCAACAGTTAGGTCATCTTCATAAGTAGCCAGTTGCTCAACAGTTCTGTACGTCTGTATGATGTTTTCCCTGGACGTTGGGTGTACTGTAAGTTTGGTCATCTCCTAACTCCTGATCCTGTTTTTTCCTGATTTTTTCCCCCCAAATCTAACACTCAGAACAATACAATTGTTCAGCTAAAGATCTCTGTGTTACTGGCTTTCAATTAAAAAAAAAAAAAAAGTCCATGTGTCCTTTAGTTTTTCTTTTTTAAAAAGTTAAGAAAAATGTTTTTACCACAACCACCTAAGAATAAATGAATATAAAAAAATGATGAGAGAGACATTGTTAATGTTATTGTGTACACACGGTATGTAGACCCACGCAAAGAGGGAGGGTGGGGAGATGAGTGGAAGAGATCTTGATACTAACATCATGCTTTTATACTTCAAAAACATAATATTCTTTCTAACAAATGTTTGGGTTGGGCATATTTGTTAGCCTTTGTAACTTGGTTACATTTACATTGTAACATTGTATGCCACACTGTAGAGCATGTAAAGGTAAATGTAAAATCTAGCACTTCTCTTTTCCCCTTTACCATCAGCCAAAACGTTTATTAACCCCTTAAATATTGAGGATAAGGTGGATGACACCTCTAATTTAGAAGTGGCTTATGTAGAAGAGATTATTTACTTTCAACAAGAGAGATTATATTGTTTTGCCTATATACTCTAACTGGTAGTGTGATGCCTTGGCTCAATAAAAGCCTCCTGGACAAGGTCCAGAAACCCATGCTACAAAAGTCCTGGATGGAATGCACAAACTTCAACCTGCCAATGTCACCAGCTGGATACTCAAGTCAGTCCTTAGAGTTCAAAATGAAGTCTTTGCTTAGCGCCACTACCCAATTCAGCAAGCCTTCAGAAACTCTGTGAGGTGTCAGACACAAGACACAAGCATCTGTCAGGCAAAGAAAGCCCTCCCATCAAGCTTTGTAAGTCTTTGATTTTAGAAGAGACATAAAATGAAAGATGCAGAGATAACTGGATGGCTGCAACCCTTGCTCTAAGATTTAAACTAGACTGGTGCAATGATAAAGAACAGATCATAATCAAAAATCTCCTCACTGCAAAAGTGAGTCAAACAAGAAAACATCACTCTTTTCCTACATAGAGACTCAAACTGCTGTCCAAATTGACACAGTCTTGCCTCACACAGGCTTGTTTGGTGAATCCCTAATTGTTTTGGAAAGAAAAACAAAGCAGTTTCCTAAAGCTATACTTGTATGAAAATATCTGACCATACCTGCTTCCTCTGTACCTGTTGAGAGGATATTTAGTGTTTCAGGTAGGATGTTAAGACCAGAACGATGCTGCATCAATGACAAAACATTTGTGGAACTGTTGTCCATCAGATTTAATAAGTTAACCTGTAAAGTACTTATAAGTTATATATTATGCTTTCTTTTCTGTCTGTCTAAATTCTGATTTTGGTACACCACCTGGAATCTCATGCCACCTCCTCACCCCTCCACAAACACAAACACACACGTCAGAGTATCCAATGGCTCACAGTCAACTCTCTTAGACAATGCATGTTGAATCTGAGTGGACACTGAACAGATTTGTACCGAAACTTTTCTGAGCCTTCATAAATGCTTCAGGCAGCCAATGGTTAGCCTGGTGTCTGCCTTAAGCCTGACTGTCATTGCCACTGGCCATTTGAAACATTTGGAGAAGCTTGGAGCTTGGAGATGTTTGGAAACAGAAGAGTAAGGGAGAGAGAAAGATGGTTGAGTTACAGATAAAGGCAACCTCAATATTTTCACCATGCTTTCTTTGTTTTACTAACAGAGAGAACATTGTTCAGCTGCACATATTTTCCTGGGAGCTACATAGGAGGCACTAAAGCATTCTGATGCGGACATATTTTTTGAAGGAAAACACTGTTGGTGTGCTTAGACTTCATATAATAGGCCTAAGTAAAACACAGTTCATGGTGACAAAAAACTCTTTCCTGAGCCAGACATCTGACTGAGAAACTTAAAGTTGCTACACTGATTAAACACCCAACAGCAAAGGCCCTCCTTTATGCCCTCCTTTAGGCCCTCCTTTAAGAGCCCAGCGGGTAAACTGTTCTCTTACAGTGACTCACATTTTGTGCCCGCCTTGCTCACAGTGCCTCATTTTAATCACGGGATTCTTTCTCTGTATGTCAGAGACCAGGCCTTTCTGATGGCAGTGGTCCTCCTCAGGCAACCCACCCACAGACCCTCACATGCAGACACAAAGACAGGAAGCAGTTCTCTAAAACAGAATCCTAGAACACAACAGACTCTATACTAAAAGACTGGCTGACAGCAAACACTAATTAAAGTTACCAACAATAGTGTTCCTCTTGCAGTCACATGGCTCATTGAAACCTGGCTTCCCCTACTTATGGCTCCACTTTTGGCCATGGAATGGTATTAAGAGTGCCAACTGGTACTGAATACCAGTTAACGTAAAAATAACTAACAGCTTTTTTTCAGACACGTTTTGCTTTAATTTTGGACTAACTGTGGCTTGTCATATTAACCCAAGATCTGGTGTAAAACCAGAATCTTCACAGCATTGTTAGGAAGTGTGTCCATTGGCTCCAACACCACATACTAACAAAACTAAACCTTTCAGCTCCACCCTATCCTTTAATCACCTGCTACTCTCCCCTGTTCCAGACTTAACAGGAAAATAAACAGTACCACTACTTGTAAGTTTGAATGAGAAAATGTAATATATAATATATATAATACTACACTGTCCAGCCAGAATTATTAACAAATACATGGCTTGACTACCATATAACGATTGGAATTATTTGGATTCTCAGTGTACACCATGTAATTGTTCTGTTTGACCCTAGACAAAAAAAAAATGAAAGGGAGTTTTTTTCCTGTTGCTCAAGGGTGCTCTTTGCTGTGGAGCATTATGAGACAAAATAATTCTAAAAGATGCTGTAATACAATTTATATGATGTTTGCACAATGGAACATTCAAAACATTCAGTAGAATGACATGAGACATTGTCAAAGAGTGTATGATTAAATCCATCACAAGCCCTGCAATTTAAAGAATATTGTTTCAGTGTCTGACAAGACAAACACTTCATTGTAGACACAATAAAACAACTATGTTCTGACAAGTTGCTCTTCTATGCATATCACCTAAATCTAATGGTTAGTTAATAGCCTATAATAAAACAACTGTAATTTTTGCTATTACTGTTTTCCTCTCCTCATAGATCAGTGTGCATGTTATTGCACATGGTACCAAACAGGCAAGCCAATAGAAAGTAAGTAGGCCCACAAACAGAAAATATAGCAACATGACTGTAGCAAGAGATACAGTATGACAGGATGGCATGTATACTGCTTTGCAAATAATTATATAGGACTGCCATCAGTAATAAGGAAACATAAACACTAAAAACGCTACATTTAGACTACAATTAGGCAATATGTGCAGTCCTGAACTAAGACCTCACTGAAGCAAAAAATGTAAATAAATAAATAAATAAATAATAATAATAATGTCACAGCACAAGGGCATGTGTAGGCTATGGGCATGAGGTTTGAGCATGTGTGTGAGTGACAATAAAGTAAATCAGATTTTAAATGTAGTCAAAATAATCAATACACACTAAACAAGATTTCAAATATTTTAAGTAAGCTAACTTAGGCCTGCACTAATCAAATGAACGAAACAGGCTACGAAAGCAGTATGCAATGCTATCCAAGATGAAAGTATGTGTATGGGTCACCGCCTTTACAAATTATAAATGAAATCTACCAAACAAATCCACAGACGTAACATACGTTTATAACGTTAGAGGACTTCCTGATAAGCTTCAGGCCTAGGGCACATCTAATTCTTTGGAGTAGCAGCTGACTAAGAGCTGTTTATAAATGCTGGATTCGGGGCCTTCTACACGTTCAGCAGGCACAGGTTCAACTGCATTTTCTAATTTCTTCCTTGAAAGCTACCTGTCTTTGTTATAGGCTATCTTGCAATACCATATGGAGATTGCGTGTTTTAAATAAATTTTTGTTGCGTTATCCTACCATCAATGTTCTCCCTATCACTGATGTGTTGAAGATTGCCCCCAGTGTCGTCCCGTGGTAGCTCCGGCTCCGGGTGGTACGGCTCCAGCCTTGAGTGCGCATTTCTTCGAAGCTTCGGGCTGGACGACACGCAGCAAGAGGTCGTATTCCCCATGATTACGTTTCCTTGTGGAGTCTAATGTTGATGATAGCACAACGCTGTGTAATATCCAGCTTTCTCCTATCCTTTCTATACAGCTGGCACGATGACCGGCTGGGCGTAACACGACGTTATAAGAACTAAAATGGAAAATGCAAAAATACCTCACAGACCTTCTGCACACTTGTTGGGTTCTGATTTGCAACAGTTCAGATATAAATCCATTCACCGACACATATCAAAAAATAAATCGCCGGGCTATTGGCCACCCCACCCCAGTCAACCAAATATTCCCCCGGACCGACGCAGCTCGCGTCGATAACGAAACAGCCGCCGTCGCTGTCAGAATTCTACCACAGCAAAATCAACAACGGCGCTAGAACCATTTTTCATCCGTCGAAAAACATTAAAAGAGTCGAGTTAAAACAGAACAGGCAACATTTTAACGGCGTCAGCTGTCAATATAAGGCTCGGCTTACAGGCTTACGGAGGCGACAGTACCCTAGTGAAATGGTTCCGGTTCAAGTGGGAGGTGACAATGTAGGTCCGCTTACGTAGAACATTCGTACATTAATAATAATGTTCCCTTTGTGAGGGTTGCACACCGATCAGATGATCAGATAAAAATCTTATTTTGAAAATTAAGTCGGCCAGTCGACGGTCAAAGGCCACCTTCCACTCGTCACCACTCAAAATGCATCAGGTCAGAATCATGTTGTTTTCATCAGAGTAGGCAATATGCCATACTTAATAATATTACTAAAGAACTACAGTAAATAGTAGTAAAGGAAACAACATAAAGGAAAGGAATAGTAGTAAAGGAAACAACATAATAGGCATTTACTGTGTTTCTGTCCATGAACCCTGATATCACAGCTGGATGTAACTAGGTAGGCTAGGCCTAGGCTACTTCACCAACAGTTGATGGAAGCACTTTTGTGATAAAGCAGGGTCTTATTGAGACGGACTTACAGAATAATGTAGCCTAATAATTTTCCAATAATAACTCCCAATAATGTAATAAAAATCATTTCCTAATAATGCAAAATTTGTAATTGTTACATTAATGGTGGGTTATTATTACATTATCAGGTAGCCTCAACTTGCAGAACCTGAAAATGTAATAATTTACCAACAATGCAATATCTTCATAAGTAATAAAACATGATAATATAACAACTCTCCAATCATTTACGTTATAGCTAGCATTATTTTGCATGCTGGTAAACACATAAACATATGCACTATCCATTACAAAAATGAAATTCATTGTTATTATACCATTAAAATACAAAAAACTGAT
>JAGFZM010000983.1:338653-366014 GCA_017657215.1 Limnothrissa miodon
ACTCATGCTGGCACCAAGGTCCTTCATTGCCCCATCAGCTTTCATTAGATGGATGCCATCAGAGCCTGGGTCACAACTGCTCAAGCTAAATTATATGACTGATGGATTATTTTACTTTTGACGTACACTCCTTATCAATATTTCAAAAGCCACAATAATAATTGGATTTTGTTGAATGTTTTTTTATGTTTGAATATCCCGCGGGCTGAATATATTATTATGAATGAAATATTATCATCTAACCTTGTATGGAAATCTGTAGAAATTTCCTGTAGCCAGTTTACTGTCCCATCTACACAGTTTACCTTCATCCACACATATACTGTGCAACTACAAATACAAGTGTAAACATGTTTTGTAAGAATATTTTTATTTATGGTAAATAAAAGCAATCATAATCACTGTTACAGTGAACAGTGCCAGTCAAACTAGAAAATTTTGAAATCAACAGCATACAAAATTATACAAATAAAAACAATGAAGAAAGGTTGAGAATAGGAAGTGTATTTTGTATCTTATGTATGCCTAAAAATGTATGTTTTTTTTCACAGGCCCACTGTGAAGCAGGAATAATGCACTAGTGAGGTAATAAATTATTAATGGACTCATAACATTTAACAATGTTATGTTGAGTAGCCTGTACTGTTGTCCATTTAAAATAAATACAGACAAACCACATAACAAACAAAACATTAAATGGTAATACATTACTTGTAGAGGTAATTTTTATGATTATAGCATAGCATAGCCTATTTTGGACATCTTAAATAAGGCTCCATCTAAATTGTTTGACAAACCAACTTATATATAAGACCAAAAACATGTAAACTGGTGATATGTAGGCAGCTCATCTTTTTTTACTCTAGGATGGGAAGTGATTTAAAAAAAAAAAAAAAAAAAAAAAAATGAAATGAAAAATGAAAATGAAACACATCAGCTATTTATCCAAATAAAATGCTGATGAAATCCTCATTTATAAAAATCACAATAGCAAATAATATGAAGCAAATTATGCTATATTTACCAAAGACGAAGCTTCAAGCCAATATAGAGGATTGTCACAGTAAAAAGGGAGAAAAGTAAAAGCAGTTATGCCATGTTATAATATGCCTCTGTTCCTTTTTGCTAGCAAGTAGATCCCGAAGAATGTTTTATTTTACTTGACACTGTAGATGTTCTTCAAGTACTGAAGCTCATCTTGCAGCTTTTTGTTCTGCACCTCCAGTGCAGAAAGGCGCGTTTCCAGGCAGCGGACATACTCCCTCTTCCTTCGCCTGCATTCCTTGGCTGCCTCTCTGCACAAAACAGAAGCAACTGAAAGGGCAATACTGTGCCACACTCCATAGGTGTCTTTATATTTATGAGGCTATGCTGCACAAATGGTATGACTAGCTCAAGCTTTTAGACAAATCTTTGTAACTAACCATACAATGTTCTCTATTGCCTTTGTCTCTGTGTGTGTGTTTTAAATTCTTGTAAGTTCCACCTGATAGTAGATGGCTTTGTGACAGTGCAAGCTTTATAGCTCTTTGATTTTAGCCGCAGTTTTAGCCCATTTTATTCCAGCAGCATTTTGTGCCTCCCTAGTCACACAAGTCAACCCAGTGAAGGCCAATACATCACAGAAATCAATTAAAGCTACAAATTCAAGTCAGTTCCTTTTGATAAAAGGACAAGCACAAAGCAAACATAAACATCACAAAAAGCCAGAATAAGATGTGTCAGTACTGAGATAATACATTTAATACCATTTAGCTAAGTACCACGACTGAACTCAATTGCCCCTTTATAAAAACTTAATTTACATGAATCAACCATGCATTATGGTTCAGCACTTCAAATTCTCTTGCCAGTTGCAAATTACCCATATGACAAAAAATAAATTTTACAACATACAGTTCCTAACCAACATAACCAGCATACAATTCCTTACCAACATGAGTATAACAAAAGAAAACCACCAAATCAATTATACTTTCATGTAAATGTTACTTTCGAAAATATGTCTGGCCCACATACTGTTACCCTCTATATAGCAAGTGGTAATTGATCTTGGTATGTATGTGTATATGTAGAGATTTCTTCCAAGGAAACCATCCATAGCCTCACACACTTAAGTTGCGTACATACAAAAACATTGCGTAAGCCTTCCTTCGCACATATTAATAGTGACTGGAATGTGAGAATGTATGCTCTTCCATGCCAGTTTCATTTTAGGCGTACACACATTTCTAATACATTTTGTCAGTTGGCGGCACTTGGCAGTGCAGCGCAACATTAGTTGACCAAGGAATTTAGTCCTACACTTCGCCAATGTCCATATCTTGAAAAATCACTATAACTTTTAATAAGTTGTCTAAATAAATTAATGAGCAAGTTGTGTGGACAAAACATGTAAAGACTGTTTGAGTGTAGCAACAATATTTTGTAGAATTTGTATCAACAAACTCTGCTGCGCATTTATTTATTTTTCTGTTATCGATTACAAGATTTAAGATTCTTTTCAGCTTAGCCCGATTCCCCCAGCACAGCTACCACCCTTTGCATGAAAAAGCGAGATCCCCGCACTCTGCTGCCCATCTGACCCATGCTTGGACAGCCTTCCCTTTTACCAGGGCTCCAGAGTGCGACCAATTTGGTCGCACATGCGACCGTAATTTTTAAAACTGCGACTGAAAAAAAATTGCGGTCGCACTGGTGCACCTGACGTCGCTCAGGCGAAAACATGAATTTATTTCACAAGTGCAGCATCTCTCTGTGTTATCCTAAAAAGAAAATTAGAAAACAAGACAAAATTGCCCCATGGTATACAGCACAGACACGCTCAATGAAGCAAGCTGCACGTAAACTTGAGAGAAAATGGTATGCCACCAAACTTGAAGTTTTCCATCTTGCATGGAAAGACAGCCTAAAAAACTATAAGAAAGCACTTAATAATGCAAAAACAGAATACTATTCCTCACTTATAAATGATAATAAAAACAATCCCAAATTCCTCTTTAACACAATATCGCGCTTAACTAAAAGTAGGAATGAAGTGACACACTCCATTCCAATAACATTAGAAAGCAATGATTTCATGATTTTTTTTAATGATAAAATTGAATCTATTAGAGGTAAAATAAATAATACCATTCAAACCTCAAATTCAGCTGGTTCCCCTATAATGGAAACAGCAAGTCCTAGCCGACCTATAGCATACCTGGACTTGTTTACACCTGCCAGTATATCTGAAATTATCAAGTTGATTTCATCAAGTAAGGCCTCTACTTGTCTACTGGATCCAATTCCTACTGATCTCCTTAAGGCTACTCTCCCTAACCTAGCTGAGCCGATACTTAATATTATAAATCACTCTCTTGTAGCAGGACATGTTCCCAAACTTTTCAAGACATCTGTCATTAAGCCTTTACTCAAAAAGCCCAACCTTGACCCTGATGTCCTGGCTAACTATCGACCTATATCCAACCTCCCATTTATATCCAAGATTCTTGAAAAAATAGTGTCTAAGCAAATTTGTACCTTCTTAGACGCTAACAACATTCAGGAAACCTATCAATCTGGCTTTAGAGCATACCATAGCACAGAATCAGCCCTAGTAAAGGTCTACAATGATCTCCTTATCTCATCTGATAATGGATGCATTTCATTATTAATCCTACTGGATCTAAGTGCTGCTTTCGACACTATTGATCACAGCATCCTACTACATAGACTTGAGCATATGATTGGCATCAAAGATTCTGCATTAGCCTGGCTCAGGTCATACCTTACTGGACGTTACCAGTTTGTACATACACATAATGAAGCATCATGCCACACTGAAGTCAAGTATGGTGTGCCCCAAGGATCAGTACTGGGACCTCTGCTTTTCTCCCTTTACATGCTACCTTTGGGATCTGTTATTAGAAAACATGGCATTACCAAACATTACCTTCCACTCTTATGCAGATGACACCCAACTATACCTTTCAATGAAGCCTAATGATTGTACGCCAGTAACCAAACTTGTTGCCTGCCTCAGTGACATCAAAAACTGGATGACTAAGAATTTCCTTTGCTTAAACTCTGATAAGACTGAAGTCATGTTGATTGGCCCTAAAAACCTGACCAATACTTTACCCCATCATCAGAGCTTACTTAGTGACCTTTCACTCAC
Source organism: Limnothrissa miodon (assembly GCA_017657215.1). Taxonomy (NCBI): domain Eukaryota; kingdom Metazoa; phylum Chordata; class Actinopteri; order Clupeiformes; family Clupeidae; genus Limnothrissa; species Limnothrissa miodon. The sequence goes on from JAGFZM010000983.1 coordinate 342,813, forward strand.
ACCTAACACAAAGGTCAAGAACCTTGGGGTGTATATTGATCAAGACCTCTCGTTAAATAGTCATGTAAAGCATATCTCCAAAACCTCATTCTTTCATTTACGCAACATTGCTAAGGTCAGAAAATTTCTTTCTTTTGAGGATGCAGAAAAACTAATACATGCATTTGTTACCTCCAGACTTGACTATTGTAATGCACTGTTCTCTGGATGTGGTACTAGCTGCATCAAAAACCTTCAACTAATACAAAATGCTGCAGCACGAGCACTCACTAGGACAAAAAAATATGAACATATCACACCTGTCCTTGCTTCCTTACATTGGCTTCCTGTTAAAAGCCGAATTGATTTTAAAATACTTCTCCTAACATATAAAGCCCTTAATGGCCTTGCTCCAGCATATATTAAAGACTTACTTGATCCCTACCACCCTTCTAGGCCCCTAAGGTCACAGAATGCTGGTCTCCTAGTAATTCCTAGAATATCAAAATCGACAATGGGAGGAAGAGCATTCTGCCATCGTGCGCCTGTCCTGTGGAACAAACTCCCTTCTAACATTCATCAAGCGGACACTCTCAACACTAGTGTGCCGTGGGAAATTATCAAATTTCACCTAATTGCATACCTGCCAACCTGTACGCATTTGCTACGATTTGTCACTTAATACACAAAAAGCCTTTGATTGACTTTGGGCTCAAGTCGCGCACAACGCAACTCGTACGCATTGGGCAGCCACATGCTGTGCTGGGTAGTGCTAGTTTTAAACTCCAAATACGGTTCAAGAAAATAATTAAAGATGCGTTAAAACGAAAGTAACGAACCTTATTTCCATCTTCATAACGTTGCTGGTTTTACAAAGAAGGACGTGCTAAACATTGTTTCAAAGGTAATTGGGCAATCCTCACGCAAGTGTATGCGATAGCCTAGTAAGAAAAACGAGCAGGATGATGTGTGTTTGCGTGCGTGTCTGTCAGTTAAAATTGGGCCTACACATGATGTTAGCACCTCAGATGTTCCTAACGAATTAGCCTATCAAGATCAATTGCCATGTCTCCCTCCCTCTAAATCCGTTTTGCACAGTGTGCAATTATGATTTTGATGTTAGCCACCATGGAGCAACAGGAATGCTTTCATTTCTATACATAGGCCATTATTTTTTCTAAATTAGACCATCTTGTGCTCCAATAAGCTGCAGCAATTATTCATAAATGACAGTGTTTCACGCACACTACTGCAAAATAGCCTCTTTCATTGATATAATATTAAGGCTATAGGCCTAGGCTATTTAAGGTTAGGCCCAAGTGTCTGTGCTGTGTATAAAATACTACTTTGTGTTTCTTTGACTCCTATTCATGACACCCGAGTCACTTGGTGATAATTACTTTATACTTTGTATATAGATTACAGAGTTTCCTTTTTTTTCCATTTTTTATCTGCTGGTGGAGTGCCTTGTGATTTTTTTCAATGAAAAAGTGTGCCTTGGCTCAAAAAAGGTTGAAAAACACTGCAGTAAAGAACATAAGTCAGTGCACTGTACAGTAGGCCTATATACTGTCGGGAGTGCGGGCAGACTATGGGCGGGTAAAGTGCATTCGTCGACAACGTTTAGTTATATGAAAGGAGGGATTAAAAGGTGACCTTTTGGTGTTAAAGGTGACGTAATAAAAATATGGGTGCACCTAAATTTTGTGCTGGTGCACCTAAAAAAAAAAAAGTTAGGCGCACCAGTGCAACCAACACAAAAAGTTAGTCTGGAGCCCTGTTTACAATCACTTTTATATCAGACCATTCCTACAGCATTCACTGCCTTAACAACATTTTCCAACATTTTCTCCCTTTCTCCACTTCTACAGGCGTATTTAGCCTATTAAATATGGAGTAAATTGTCTTCTAGTTAACACATGTAATTGAAGGAGATGAGAGAGTGGAATGTAGCAGAGTAACAGTGTTACTAACGGCGTTTTTTTTTTCAGTAACAGAGTAATTTAATTCATTATTTTTCCCATACTTGCAACGCCGTTATCGTTACTGAGAACGTGAGAATATAAAGTTAATAGTAATTAACAAAAAATTACTTTAAATTAAAGGCAATAATGTATGTATCATGCATGCTATATGTAGCCTATCATGCACGCCCAGGGAGAATAACATTATCCACGTCTACCTCATGCAACTCTAACCTTATGAAGCAACTTCATCTACACATCTACATCTAAGGTGCTATGAAGCACCTTACATCTACACATACTGTATTTCCTCAATTTGCAGCCGGCCTCATATTAGTATCCGGTTACGTCAGACTAGTAGACCAGCGTATCCCACGGCAAATACAGAAAACGTGCACTGTCCGCTTCCAACTTGAGGTGTTGAAGTAGGCTAAAGAAAATTCGGGGGAACACACAGCAAGACACTATAAAATCGATGCTAGGCTGGTGAGGGCGTGGAAAAACAAAGAGCATCACTCACCCAAGCGAGCTAGAGTTCAAGGCGGGGGGAGGCGACCAATTAGCGAGGAGAGTGAGGAAATTCATCTTTCTAGGCATATAATATAGCAGGTTGCAAGCTAATGTGCTAATGAGTTATTGTAAGCATCTTTGACGTTAAAGATGTTATAGAACATAATAGAACCTGGAAAAATAACGTCAGTTACGTTGCTGAGTAACTAATTACTTTTACAGTGTGGTAACTGAGTTACTAACTCAATTATTTTCTAGCAGAAGTAATTTGTAACTGTAACTAATTATATTTTTAAAGTAAGATGCCCCTGCTCAATTCCAACTTGATTGCGATGTATAAAAGGAATGTGTGTGGGATTCTGGGTACGTATGGTTTGATACATTTGGATTTTTTTATGCGTACAGAACTTTCAAGTTTTGAGCGTAAGTAACATTTTAGTAAGAGGTCCACGGAACTCTTAGTAGGCTACATGAGGTCCCTGATGTCTGAGTTCTGTCGGTACAAAACAGAATGAAAAGAATTGGCACAACATAAACCTAATGATGAACCTGAAGTTAACACTATCTGAATGGGTCACAAGAACTCACTTTCAGTTGCCTCATTCAGTGAATTAGTTGCTGGTTTCCTATTTGTCAATGTGTTCTTATTTTGATGTTTTTTTTCTTGCAAGCAGCACTGACCAACCTCAAACTATAGAATTCCTTTTGTTTGCTTAATTACAGTTCAGAAAGTAGCAAGTAGGTTTCATAAAACATAAAAGATGGCTGGCAAAATAAACGATGAGAAAGCCAGTCAGACATGACTCATGGGCATGTCTGTCAACTGTGTTTACCTATTCTTTAGCAAGCGCAACTCCCTTCTGCGTGAGGCCTCTTCAGTGTGTTGCTGGGGGCTATGCATTGAGCTGGGGGACCCTGACATCACCACTCCTTGAGGCAGAGCCGGTGCAGGAGTGCCAATCTGGTATGCTGATATATCACCGGGAGCAGCTGAGATGGAAATTGAAAATCATTAAGAGTTTCTGTATGTGCATGTGTATGTGTTTGTGCAAGGAAGCTGAGAGACAAAAAATTGAAATTAAATATGGCAGAAGTGACACACACAAACACACACAACCCAGCAATACTATAATGTTAGATTAGATAAATAATACTACATAACCACTTGGAAAAGTTTACTGTCCACGCATAATATTGTAGTACAGTCCGTTAACATAAGGATAAAACAACGATACCAAGCCCCAAGGGATAATTTCATTATGAGCTAGAAGTGCTGCCTCTAGAGGACGTCTGGATATGGAAATGGGTGTATATCATTATTGTGGACTTGTTCATTAGAAAGAATGGGAAAAATGCTTGTGCGTGTGCGTGTGTGTGTATGGGGTTGGTGGGTGGGTGTTGGGGCGAGGGGGGGTTGTTGAGGGGGGGTTGGTGGTGGTGGAGGGGGTTGTGGGGGGATTTGAGGGGTTGTTAAAATGGGGTTTTGGAGGGGGTGGAGTGGGGGGTTAGTGTTAGAGTGAAGGAGGGGGGGGGGGGGGGGGCGTGTTGGTGGCAAGTCCACCTTGCGGTTTCTGCCGAGAAAATGCAGTCTAGTTGTCATTGTAATTTCTTTTCAATATATTTATCAATCCACAGAAATACAAGCAAGTATCTTGGCAAGACAATGTAAAGGCATTTTAATGCCTCCCGAGTGACAATGTACGACAGTATTTATGCATCATTCACAATGTGTATTGCCTTAGCGTCAACAAGTGTTGTCTCAGGAAGCTACAGTGATTAATTGTCAGTTGACATGATGTGTATTGCATTGGCGACAGAAACAATGGTCACACGGTCGTGGACTTGATTAGAAAATGGAGTGCTCAAACAGGGTTGGTCACAGGTTTGTGATATATGGAACAACCGATAAAGTTTCAATACAGTATATTATATTAACTACAATTTCTTTATAATACAAAGTCATCTGACTGAAAGTTTTTTTTTGTATTTTATATCCAATAAAAATTATTTTAAAATAGACTACTCCACATTTCCCCAAACTCAGTGTTGCAGTATGAGCATGATGACACCCTAGATGTGTAGAGTGATTTTGGTAGAACTAGTTTATAGATGCAAAGTTTTTGAATTGAGTCCTTTAACAATAGACTAAGCCACATTTTCCACCCTAGGTGGTGCAGCCTTACAATATAGGTTTGGTGGCACTACAATTGGTGGGAGCATTTTTGCATTTTATTTAATAATGATTTTTTTCACCAAGGTAAGTAGTGTAGTACGACCATAATGAGTGGTGTATTTTAATTTTGGTGGTATAGGCTACAGTTGATAAGAGGAAAGTAATTGAATGTTACTCGTAATAAAAAAATATTTATATATAGACTAAGGTACATTTCACCAAACTAAGGGATGTGATACGACCTTGATAACATTCCAAAACCCTCTGGTGATTTTGGTGGCTCTTATTGTCATTATCTGTTTGCGTTTTGCACTTTGCAGAAAGTCCCTAAACTTTCCTCTTACAGTAGACTATTAGTAGAAAATCCGGTTGTAGCTCATTGCCTACCTTACCACTGTTGAATAGACCCGTATATTGTGTTTTAAGGGCGTTTTGTTCAAGATTTATTGAGTTTGATTAAGTTTGAATCTGTCTGTTTCTTTCAAACTTAAGTCAATTTCTGTGCAGTAAAAATAATAGCCTAATTCCTAACCGTGAGAAATCGCAAAGCGGGTGTGAGACCGAGAGAAACTGAAATGAATTTCACAGCCAGTGCATGAGGGTTGAGAGCCCTGATTGTACTCCAACACTATCAGGGTATGTGCAGGAATCATAGAGATGAATTTACTACATTTTTTACTACCACCAAAATATTTTCAGGGTTCCTACAGGTTTCTTCAAGTTAAATTCAAGTCTTTTTAAGACCATGTATGTAAAAATTTAATACCTATAGCGCGGCCTACTAGCCTGGCTAATGCGACTGATAAGCTCTTAGGAGCTTAGTCTGGCGAGGCTGCCTTAACCTACGTCCATCAGATGCCTCATTATACTGGGCGAATCTACAACCAATCAGAAAACTCATTCCAATGATGTATGCGTTCAGTGACGTTTTAGGATTTCAAAACAACAAAAAAATAAAAAAATATAGCAGCAGCTTAGTTTCAACAATTTTTAAATACATTTAGATGTGAAGTTTTTGATTTTACATGTGCCCCCTGAAAAAGCTAACACTTTTTGTCCACCATTAATGGTATTCACACCTTAAAAATGTCATTCGGTAAAACAGAATTATACCTATAGATATAAAAAATAAATATAAATTATCCAGTCAAAAATACTACTTAATATACACAAGGATTTAAGCTAAATTCATTGCTAGTTACAAAATTTCCATATTATAAAAACATTATATAATATTTTGACTTTTGAGGCTAGAGCACTCCCATCTGTTGAGATTTTTTCCATATTTTTTTTTGTAAAATCTTAAATATGTTGTCAAATCATGTTAAACTTCATAGTTAAATAACTTTAATACAGTTAGTTTCTCATGTAGATCAAATATCATAATATGCTAAACATTTTACATTGAATTCTGAATAATTTCCCTGTTTTACCGAAGGACGTTTTGTTTTGCCAAATGACCTTCGATTGAATATCCTATTTAAATCTTTGGAATTGGTATACTGATAAGATAGTTTTGAATCTCAACAATGATAATGATTAATCTGATGGTTTATTTTGAAATTATAGTTTTTCATTTGTTCATGAAAAGTTTGTAAAATCTGTTGTAAAATATCCTGTACAATTTGTAAAGTTTGTCACATCCCACTTATAACAGTTGTTGGAGCATTTCCCAATCAGACATTGGTTGAAACTGTGCTAAGCAAAACAAAGGATAAAAGCAAAACAAAGGATAAAAAGGTTTCTTATCTGAACCTTTTATTCATATCAAACAACATACATGTTCAAACAACCTTTCTTTTAAGATTCTTTTAGTTGTTCCAATTCATTCTTTGAACCAGCACACAAAACACAGAAATGTTGTCCCCTATCCTCAGCTTCAACCTAGTTCTAATAAAAAAAAAAAACACTGTGGAATGGATGGGTTGGTGTCCTCATCTGAATGTTTTGATCTTCGGCTTTTTGTGGCGGTGGAGGCTGTCAATACTGCCCAGCATCTTTCCACTGATGATTCCTGCAATATATTAATTTACTTAGTGCATCTACATGCATGTATAATATGGACAATTTAGGAATGTAGCCAATGTATTCTGCACATGTCCGTGACATTATGCTGCCCTCATACTTTCTCACATTTACACCTGTTCCTTCTCTTTCGAAGGCTCTCCTCACTTGCAGCAGGATCTGCTCTGATCTTTGCACAAAAACCTGCACGCCTCTCCTTACTGTAAAGAGGCCTCTGTTAAAAAAAAAAAAAAAAAAAAATGATTAATATTTCTGGATAGACTTAATATTCCTATTTCACTTCCTATTTGCAACTATTATTGACTGTATTGGGGAACTGCTTTGAGATTTGCACCAAAAACTTTCTACAGACCATTTCTCACAAGTTTGGTGTAGATTTCAAATCATACACCCAATACAGGGTGTATTAAGCCATTGCATTCACCCAATACAGACACATTTTTTCGTTTTACTTGTTATTTAGTTTCATTTTTTTTAATCTAATATGGGAATTGACACCCCTTGTAGAACAAAAATCATGAAATTAATGTTGCCTCCTTGGTAAAACAAGTGCCAAATCTGGTTTCAATATGTAAAAGCGTTAAGCATTATAAGCATTATCAATATAGTGCACCAAAGGTCACCACATATTTTGACCCCTCAGGGCTGAGTCCCAAGGAGCTTTTTCTGATTAGGGAAAATGTCCAAGTACCAAATTTGGTTTCAATATTTGAAGTGTTGTTACCTATTAAATTTTTTTAGTTTAAGTTTTTGTTTTTAAGCTATAACTCCATCAAAGGTCAAATGTCATCATTTATTTTGCCCCCTAAGGACTGAGTCTCAAGTTTACTAGGCAATCTGAGTTGATTTATCGATGTGTTGCCTTAATATGACAGCCAATGTTAGACTTTCAATCCAGTTACATGCACTGTCATTTGGGAAAACAGCATCTCATTCGGTCAAACTGTTTTACCAAGTGACAAATTTTGTTTTGCCAAATGACAAATTTTTCATTTCTAAGTCCCAACAGGCAGCAGAATGGGCACCTAATACCAACATAGATTTTGCTCTTGACTTTTTAGCTTCAGATGACATATTCTTAAGTATTTTTTTTTTTAATTAACAACTTTAAAAACACCTATATAGCGTTTGTCCAAATGACACCTAAATCTGTGACACATGGTATGAAACTTACAAAAGGTGAAATTATCTTTAATTTAGGAGTAAAATTTTTAACTTACGTCCAACTTGGGTGGTCTTCAGGGGTCCTCTGAGTGATGACATCATATATCACATGTCAAAAGTTATGAGTTTACAGTTGAAAATGCCTTCCAATCTTTGTTTTACCGAATGACATTAGGGAGAATGTGTCTTCACGGAAGAAAGTGTTTTAGATATTAACAATGCTTAAAAATGGGTTCTCCTTCAAATACTTTACAGTGTTTATCTACAGACTCGAAAGATTATGCCAGAGAGAAAAATTGAAGATTTTAAAAGATTTAACAAATCTTTAATCACATTTTTCTTTATCGACATTAAGCAAGTGCCGTTATACCGTATGACATTTTGCACATTTAACTTGATAATATTCAGCCAGTTTAAAATCTTTCACACAATTATGACTTCCTCTTAAAAGAGTGATGTGAGATAAATGTATGTAAACAAGATAAATCAATTTTTGAAAATATATATATAAATAATTGCCTCCGGAATTAAAAATGTAGGCGTCACGTCACTGACCCGTAAGCTCGTTTCTCATTAGTTCCCATTTTTTGGGGAAATGGAAGAGCTCCAAAATGGCAGCCTGGCCAGACTGACTCGTTCGCGAGTTCATTGTAGCGTCACAGACAGTATGGGTGGGCCCAGGCTAGCGGCCTACAGTACAACATGGACCTATCGGCAAGGAAAAAAAATCTTGGAATTTGCTTTCATTTATTTCTCAAATAAATGAAAATGTGGAATGTGTAACAGATGATAGAAGAATGATTTAACCTTATTGCACCATAGTAGTGAGTACTCACACTACAACACCGAAGAACAGACACAGACAACAGACAACAAGCCAAACAGAAGTGTGAAAAATCAAAGAAAGTTCAGCAGACCACAAAAGAGTTTGACTAAACCAAATCCACAATTCAGTTCTGGTCATGATTTTTTTTCTTGCTTTTTTGTGGTGGTAGTGATGTTATTTATTTAATGAAATAACATTAAATGGAACAAATAACAATAAACTCAAAAGAACTATATAGGCCTACAAATATTGACTATAAAAATGATTAACTATATAATAGCCTATATACATGGATTACATGTTTACAAACACTGCGCCTGCGCACGCAAACGCAGGGCAGAAAGCCATCTATCATAATAGAATAACCATGAGAAAGCCCAGTTTAAATATACTGTTTATTACCTGTTGTAGTCTACTAATCCCTTTTCTGTTGCCAAAAAGAGTTGCACACACCCACTCAACATATACCCAAACATAATTCTACATATTTGAGCCTTTGTATAGGCCTATATATTTGAAATTAAAGATGCAAGCTACTTGAAACGGACGCCTCTTCCTAGGTATGTTGAACATTTTGATGCCATTTCAAACTCTGTTTGCACAGTTCATTACACAACAACTTCTTTTCATGTTGCTTTCCTCCACAGTTTCAATACAAAAATGCTGCTTTCTGCCCCAGTCTTGCGCATTGCAACGACCTTGACGTTGCTGTGAAATCAATATCGGACAAATCGCTTGTAGGCTCTCATACACTGCGTGTGTTTGGAGGGCGTTAGAAGTTGTTTTGGTAGCTCATTTTGAGAGAAATGCACCTGCTGGTAATGCATAATGGCGCGCCAGCACAAGTAACTACTTTAACCTCTCGTTTTCAAAAATCGAAAAGGGGCGCATATCAATTACCATAATAATTACAATTAGCCATTTTAGTGCTCGCTCTGAATTGGCTGGAAACTTTGTTTGAAATAAGTTATGGTAGTGTAGGCTGGTGCTATTGGGTTGTTAAATCCTAAATCGATTTCTGGATGGTGCGGTGCACCCGCATGTTTGTTCGTTTTGCTGGTCACTTCTTAAAACACTTACAGCTAATTGTGTGGGTTTTGTCGAATACACGAGTGCCGTCCTTTTTTTCCACTGGGTAGCAAAAACGTTGCCTTGCTGTTGACTTAAATGCATAGGGAGGTGTCTACAATCTTTGTGTTAGTTGCCGTTTCCTCACGTTTTTTAACAAGCTCAACTTTTGTAGATGGGCGTCACGCGTAATTGGAGGCTTACCAGTGAAATGAAAATGTATTCTTAACTATTTTTATGTTGAAGGTCTATTATAATTGTAACTTCAAATAATGCTAATAATGTAAAGATGTGGTAGCATTGGATCTGAACGGGAAGGCTAACTAGTTTGAAGGGGTGTGTCGTGATTCTGCCTTCTCACACAGTGATACAAGTTTGTGGTTCTGAGTTTCGCGATTCCGGTTTCATATAGCATATTGTTACAGCCCTACTAACACTGTTAAGTTGTTTTGTTTTTGGTTATGTTAGCCAATTAATTATCCCAGAATCTTTGGTTTGGGTTGTATGTTGACTGGGGGCTGCGTTGCGTTCACAATTATTGGATCTGCCAATCTTTCTTTAGGTGACGCTAGGCCATGGTTGATAAATTAAACTTTTGATGAGAAATGCGACACGGACAAGTTACGTAGGCCTACTGCACAAAATTTAAGGCCCAGGCATAAAAATGTTCAAGTCTTTTTAAGGTATTATTTCCAAATTCATAAATTCAATGCTTTTAAGACTTTTTAAGACCCCGCGGGAACCCTGATTTTTTACTACCAACACGACGCACACAGTCAAAATGGCGGTGAGGGTGGGAAATCATAGAATGTCAAACCACATACCTTGTTATTATTGAATTTAGGTATCCAATGGACCATAGCAAAACTTCAACACCGTCTACCGCCTCGTTCTACATGTAAATTTCAAAATAGTTTTCACCACGCTAAAATTGGCCATCTGAAAAGAGGTGCGATAACACGTAATTTTGCTGAGATACACCTCTTTTGCATGGCCCAACAAAAGATTGTTTAGAAACATCTCTGGGCAATCCCCTGTTGCTTCATGAATTTGCCGGGAGGGGCAGGAAATACAAATATTTTCATTCTAAGCCTTTTAAATGAGCCTGTAAACAACACACATCCTTCAGATGCACAAATTTGCATACGCTATTATTGAGCCTCAAATAACAGTTTCTGACAAAAAACGTGTTCTATGACTCCTCTATACATGGATTAAAGAGGGGCTAAGCAAAGTTCTGTTTTTCTCTCTCACAAGCTCCCTCTAAAGACCGCTGTATTGCATTGTATTGCACTGCATTCTAGTGGAGGCGGACCGCGCTGCTGAACATTGCAAGTGCTGTATATACCACTATTGGCCACGGTTGCGCAATCTACACCGTTCGTTCGCCGTGTAATGACTCATTTTAGCATCCTAAACAGTATGAAACGGATTAATTAAATGAAAAATGTTGCATAGTGGGCCTTTAACCTCTTAAGGCACACCCCTATTTTTCCTTTTTTTTCAAAACAACGGCATACCCAAATTGAAAGCTTGACAGTTCCTACATAGTTTTAGACTCAGGGATGTGCCTCATACCATTGGAAAGGTGACACCCTCAAGATTTTTCTAGAAGAATATGTATGTTTCTGTGACATATGGACACAGAGTTATAGAGGTTGGAACTAAGTTTTTTTTTCCCGCTCATTTCAAATGTCTATGAACTAACTAGGATATGAAGGTACCATCCATATGATACCCCCAAATAAAAAAATCTAAGTCCTAACTCCATCTCTCAACCTGTTACACAAAACAATTGAAGTAAAAAGACCAAAAATATGATTTTTGAATATACATTTTTGAAAAATATGTTTATGCGTTTTGATTGGGACCCCTATGTAAATTCCCATAGAGAGTTTTTGTAAACAAGAGGGCCCAATGACATTCAAAAGTTTATAACTTGAAAACCCCTTTACCTAGAAACATAAAATTGGTTTCAAATGAAAGCCAAGACCTTGGGCTTTCATGTCAGTTTGTTTGATTTGAAGTTACTCCTTCTGGCATTGAATGACACAAGCAGAACCATCAAAAAAAACAAAAAAGCGGGTGGGGGGCGTCCCATATATGGGCGGGTGTGCCTTAGCACTACAATTGGCAAAGTTATAATAATTAATAATGTTTTTTTTTTCACCAAAGTAAATTGTGTAGTTAAACCATAATTAGTGGTGTGTTCTGATTTTGGTGGTAGGCCTAGTAGTATAGTACAGTAGGCTACAGTTTATAAAAGCAAAGTTATAGAATGTTATTCGTAATAAAAAAAAATATAGAGTAAGGTAGGCTACATTTCACCAAACTAAGGGGTGTGATACGACATTCCAAAAGCCTTTGGTGATTTTTGTGGCTCTTCACTCTTTGGAATTGAAGTTATTGACATTATCTGTTTGTGTTTTGCACTTTGCAGACAGTCCCTAAACTTTCTTCTTACGGTAGGCCATTAGGACCAATGTCGTCCGTATTTCTTTAAATACATAGCCTATTATTTGGACGAAAATCCAGTTGTAGCTCCTACCTTACCCGAAGACCCGTAAGATTGTTTTGTTTAAGATTTAAATCTGTCAACTTCTTTCTAACTTCTAACTAATAATAGCCTAATTTCTAACTGTGAGAAATTTAAAGGAGTGAGAAATTGAGAATGAAATTCGCGGCCAATGCATGAGGGTTGAAAGCTTTGATTGTAGGCTATGTTTTACTACCTTTCAAGGGCCTTATTTTGAATTTACTACCTTTTACTACCCCGTGGCTACCCTGACTATATTTTATTATTTGTGATAGGGGATTATGCTGCCATAGCATAGCCTATCCACTCGCAGCTACACCAGAGCCTGCAGCTTTGAACCTAGGAGTCTTAGCTTTTTCGTTTATTTAAGCAATGTGTGTAGGCATTAAGCACCATTTTACGACCTTTTGAGCTTCTACTAGCAAATGAGACACTTCATGACAGTCCACTGACTTATTTCCAATTAATACTCATTAGTCTCGTAACTGAACTCTAGTGCCTCCGGTTGACGGAAATCCGTCATAGAACGGAAAACTTTAATCCATGCATTTTGAGGCAGAGGTGATTCTACATTTCCCAAATAGCCGAGACAGGAGCAATCATCAAAATTTCGGTGTCAACCACTTTACAGTATTTCATTTCAGACAACCTGTGATAGGGGCTCAAAAACCAAACTGTACCTTTAAACTGTTCCAAAATAGTGCACTCAGTACATAAACTAATTAAAAAGTATATATGTACAAACTATCAGTGCACTTCAAGACCCCAACAAAGTCCACTTTCTGTAAATGAAGTAAAAGTGGAGCTAAAATAATGGCTGTTTTACCTTGTACCATCATCTTGCTGGCTGGCAAGTAGTACTGTTGACTCCCATCTCCTGATTGGGTGCTGTATGGTACCATGGCTGGCCCAGATGGTGGTGCTCCTGATGGGGGCATAGTCAGACCCTGAAGTCCCTGTAATCCTTCCCCTGCTGCATTTGCGATCTGGATTGCACCCCCTTGGGTGAAAGCAACTGAGGAAACATAGCAGCACTGAGTGTATACTCCTGAACAATACAAAAAATAATAATACAAATTAATTCAGTATTCATCATGAGGGTTTTATCATTGTGGATTTTAGCTACAAGATATTTAGGATTATCACATAAAATTTGGGATTATGGCAAATTGTGGAACATATTAGAAAAGTTGTGAAAAATATTCTGTTTACTTGATTTCTTTTTTTATTAGAGGTTTACAACGACAATTGAACAAACTTTGACTTTGGGACTATTAGGACATTGTACTTGATGGCCTGTTTTCATGTGGTTTACAAGTTTTCTCCACCACTTCCACATTTAAGTTGCCTAGGTGTTTGCACCTAAATTATATTATCTAAATTATATCTTACACATTCGTGACTGACCAGCAGAGATCACCTGTAGGTGTAGACAATGCAGAAGAAAGTGCAGTCTCCTACTAGGACTTCAGGGTACCACCACTTGTAGTGCAAATAGTCATGTATTTTCAGGAACCCTATGAGGGCAGCGGGTATCTGGCATGATTGCTGCGCCACCAGACTAGTGGGTCTGAATGGGTGTCCAGAGTTTCCTCCACAAATACTTTCTGACCTTTGTGTCAACATGTCATAACCACTCAACAGAGAAGATGATCTACAATTGAGGCTGCAGCTACAAATGCCAATGAGTATATAGTGAAAGTAACACCCAAGAACACAATATTCCACCTTATCTCTAATGAAAGGAACAGCAGGAATAGAATGAACTAAAACATGTAATGTCACGTGTCACGACAGTGGAGCGGGGCCAAACTGAAACAAACAGTGAAGTCATAACCTGAATATGGCTATGAGAATAATAATACTCTAATTCCGATACTCTTGTTTTTAAAGATATTTTTGTTGATATTTTTTTCACCTTTAATTTGATGGGGCAGAGAAGAAAATGACAGGGAATGAGCATTAGCCAACTGAGCCATGGCATCCCCTGATTTCAATACTCTTACTAGCATTCCTGATCTTAGGGGTCCAGACCTTTAACCTCTGCCGTTTTTTTGCTCATCCCTCCTTATACACCTGAGGCAGATGTATATGTAAATGTACTTGATGAAAAATAGCTGTGAATACAATTAGCACTGGTCCTAGACTTCATGTGCACAAGCCCACTCACCTTTAAACCACACCTTGAGAGGTATATAATGTTAGGGGGAAAAGAACATAAATTCCTGTGCAGTGCACTGCAGTGGAGCAATGCTGAGTCTACAGTCTACCTTTACATGACTGTGATAGAAGACAGCAGCAATGCACTGCCAACTGCTCCACTCCTGCAAGATCAACCAGAGGTGGTCAGGCCACTGCTGTAGAAGTGGCCAATGGTCTGAACAGAGGTCATGGTGCCACCAATGTCATTCAGCATCTTGACTACAGATGAGCTGTAAGGGAGCTTATTGTGTCTCACCCCAAAATCAGAGAATCATTCATAAGCACCCGGACAAAAGGCAATATAATGGGATCATTGAGCCATCGCCTTAAGCTTGAGCCGTCGCAGTGGTCTTAGTCCCCAAGATACAGCAGATGAGACTTTCCATTTCTGCGTGGATTACAGGGGGTTCCATTCTAAAACATGGCATAATGCTTATCCAATTCCTTAAATCCCTAAAATCCTGGTGTCACGCCCTGTCCGTCTATTTGGTGTCACTTCTTGGTCTCGTGTTCAATGTGCTCCTGTGTTCACCTCCTGGGGCCTCATGTACAAAGCTTGCATACGCACAAAAAAAGCTGCGTACGCCACTTCTCACGCAGACGTTCGGATGTACAAAGACTGACTTGAACGTGGAAAACTGCGGCGCTCCACGCAAACTTCATGGCTGGCCTACGCACATTTCTGGTGCATATTGTCAGTTGGCGGCACATAGAGGCAATGCAGCGCAACAACATTATGTGTAGTCGCGGACGAGTCATTAAGTAATATTGCAATATGCAGATTGTTAAGTGGATTTGAACGTTGGAATGAGTGGACTTAAATGCACTTCAATTATGCGTTATTGTTGAGACGCATAATGTAACAATGTTGATAGGTTAAACTTACGTCGGCATATCAATAAAAAAATATAGGCTACTGTCTATTGCAGTTACAAGGAAATGGGAAGCACCAGCAATATTATTATCAGTGATGACTGGTTTAAACATTCAGGACCATGCATTACATCTAGGCTAATACATTTCTCCTCACACACTTATCGTGAAATTTGTGACTGCAATGTTATCAGTTGATATTGATAGAGAAGCCTGTTGAACTCAATTGTTTATGAAATATTAAAACTGACTAAACATTTAAAAGACAGATGGAAATACAGCCTAATAGGCTACTACTAGCAGGTATAAGTAGTTCTTCAAATGTAGGAAAATGCTTTCAGCTTCCATGCGATCCTGCTAGGTCAAGTCGGAATCCCCTCTGCTGGCGGGACCACGCCAACAGATCTTGCAAAGCTGTCACCCTTTGACGAGCTTCGCGATTGCGGCTTCGCAGCCTGTGTAACCCATGTGGACAGCTATTTTCTTTTTACATCCACTTTTATATCGGACCATTTTTAGGTCAGCGGTAATTCTATATTTTTCTCCTTCCTTTCTCTATTTCTCTTCTTCAAACGAGGGCAATATTATGGCTTGTTTTTACTAAGTAGAAAATTAAAAGTGGAGAAAATGGTCTTCGCCCATCTCCTTAAAGCAACACGCCACCGTATTTCAATAATAAAATATGTTCTTCCCCTAACTTCGACGAGTTGATACATACCTGTTTCGTCTCTGTGCGTGCATGCAATCACTCTGGCGCCTGATGCTACTTTGTTGGCATTTAGCATAACCCAGTTCTTTCAGCTCATCCAAACAGCCTTGGAGTTAGAAACAACCAAACGCATCCACGTCTTTCCTATTTACAGGCAGGTACCCGAATAGTTATCTAAGGCGGTTGTGGTGACACAAAATGAAACGAAGCAATTTTCTAAGCAGATAACAACGAGAACTATGCATGGCAGAGAAACACTTGGGAGCCCTTTGCCGTTAGCACAGTTACATCCTTGAGGGAAACGAGTTTTCAGCAGTGAGGATATTACTGCGCTGACAGCAAAGGGCTCCCAAGTGTTTCTCCGCCATACATAGTTCTCTTTGATAAATAAATCCATAAATCGATTTTATGTCCGAATTGTTAATTAAACAGAGACAAGATAATGTGCCCTCACCAGGAATTGAACGTGTGACTTAATAACAAGATGCAATCGCATGATTCATGGTCCACTGCTCTCACTATTCACCCATGAAGATGCATGGACATAGAGAGTCATTTGGATTATTTATACATATATGTCGTTTTCACTACATATTTAATATTAATTAATATGGCAGTTATGGCCTTCAGTCATTAATTTCAGTGAATAAGGTAGGCCTACATGATCGTGTGGGCAAAGAAAATTGTTAACAATGCCACACTGGCTTGTGAAATGAGGTTACACTTCCGATTTTGAGACGCTTTCAGCAGCGAATGTATCCGAATTGTCCCTGAACGCTTCCGAAACATCTGTAGACTTCCTAGTTTCAGCGAAGCACGCCCGACCTCACGTTGTTACAACTTTCATCGTCCGATGGTGTTCGGGAAACGGGCGGAAATCAAGTGTGGGCTCGTTCAAAAGTACTTCGTATACCTACGTGTACTACTTTCGTATAATGCTAACTTCGGTCTGTATTTGGGAAACGCACCCCTGGATAAGTGCGCGATCACGGCTCCCTCAAATAGACCCCGCCACTGATCACAGATTCACTGATTTAACATGGCAGGTAGAGCGGCATTGGGTACTTTTCGCCATCGGAGGCAGAATCATCATGGAACAAGGAAGTAAAGGATATAATTAATGTAAACTGGAGCATTTAAATTGTTGGACAATCTTGAAAAAGTTTACTGAATGAGCTAGAATTTTAAAAAGGTTAATGCTTATGTTAGAATGCAACTAATACTAAGTATCGTTAGTTCGCGTGTAGAGAAAAAGAGGAAGCAGAGAAGGTAAAAAGTTGTTCGTGAGCACGTCCCAGTTAATCTTAGTGAAGATTCCACCTGTAAACAAACCGGAAAAGAAAAGCAACATCGCCACAGTAATAAAACAAAGAAAAAAATCATGGAAAAGTATTGCTGACCGCCTGAATGTGTAAGTAGTGCACAATTACACACACCGGTCCACTGAAACATCACAATTGCAATCCAAATAGGCTAGTTAAACATCGCAGTTGTAGGCTACTCTGATTATCAATCAGTTGATTTCTTTAATTGAGAACTGCACATATAAGTGATATGAGTGAAACTGAGTAAATGTAACTCCTCAGATTGTAACTGATACATATATGAGCTAATAACAATAGGCCTATTGATAACGTGAATTTATATAACTTCTTTAAATGGACCTAAGGTCGCATGCTCACTGACCGACATTAGGCTACTTACATTAAGTTTTTCTTTTCTTGTGTTTGCTCTACATCTGTGTAATGTAGATTTAACATGACTGGGCCAAAGACATCATGGCAGAAAGTCAAAATTAAATACAAAAACATTCTCCAGAATAGTTAGGGCCCTCACTAAGACAGACTTAACAATGCACAAGCATAATATTACCCAGGTAGAAGCATATAATACCCAGAAGGTGCAGGCTCACACACCGCCTATAGGCTACTATTTTAGCAGTCAAGGAGAAGACCCACCACCTGTGCCTTGCCTGTGGGTTAAGTGAACATAAGTTTTGATTTTGTTGACTGATGAACACTGTAGCCTACATTGTTTGTGATGTGCATTCATTGGTTTAATAGTCCTCATCTTGTGATTTCAGATGGTTGGCAAAGCTGCCTGTCATATCAGCAATGTTGTGGCAAAAGGGCCTGGCTCAGTCCAATACTCCAGAGTCTTTCGGGCGTCCAACATCTATCAGCGCCTATCATAAGGTGAGTCAAACATCCCTTATTAATGTACATTTACATCATGGCTGTGTCAAGAGTGTCCCTCTGTTTGTAATGAGACTTTTTGTTGACAGGTGAATTTTCTGGTGTGTTACTGGGAGACGGCGTATGCCTGCCAGCCTTTTCTCCTGACAGACCCCCAGGAAGCACAGCAGGCCTACAACCATGACTATGCCAGGACCAGTGCCAGGGTTTAAATGACCTTTGGCCTCCTGAAAGCACAATTTCGGTGCCTTCCCAAATTAAGGGTCAGCCCTGTGAAGGCATGCAACATTACTGTAGCATGTGCTGCCCTACACAATTTGGCCTGCTGAGGAAAGAGAGGGCCCCCAGAAGGCCACAAGGTTCCCCTGACAATGACAGTAGTTGGGTGTTGAGGGATCAATATGTCAAATTATTTTAGTTAATATGCATGCCTTAAATTTAAGTTATATATATCCTGTAGTTGCAAAGACGCATGGAGCCTAGTCTCCCCAAGGATACACTCCCCACCACCAACATTTTACAGAAAACAACAAATGAGTGCTCGAAGGAAGAGACTGCAACAGTCCAGCTGGTTTATTTATGTTACAGCCTGGCTAAGGGCTGAAATTTAAAAAGGGATGCGGACAACAAAGGAAACGGTTAACCAAAAAGAAATTTATTAAAATTGATTAGAAATCAATAAATAGCATTAATCAAATAGATGTCTAGAGGAAATTAAGATAGATGTATGCCAGTGTGTGTATAAGCATATATGATATAGTCAGTATGATGTGAAAAGGATATGAAAAAAAGAAAAGTGCAAGTGGGAGAGAGTACCAAGGTGCCTTCAACATCACCATGCCAAAGCGAAAAGTGCTATATCCCAATTAGCCCTCCTGAGTCAGACAACCATCCCTTAAATATCTGCACACCCTCGTCAGGTGTACACAATTAGCCAAATATACAAGCCTGCATGGCCTACGCATTTGCCATGCCAGGCCTGGAGAGCACAGGGGGTTGTAACAGTGGTATTTATCATTGTGATTGTATCATTGTAATGTTATCAGTTAGTTAGTATAATTAGTTAGTATTGAACTTTTCCAATGTGAACTTTTCCATTGATTGATCTTACTTCTCCTACTCCTACTACACTGTCGAGCCAGAGCTGGACACTATATACAGAGCTGGACACTGTATACAGTTGAATTTAATTTAGTTGAATAAATCAAGCCATGCTTCCCATTTTAAAAATCAGGTGTTCATCCAAACTATTTCATAACCAATGATTTAAAGGTTGTGTTGCAAGGTTCAATGACTAGTGAGTTTGTGCTACTTTTTTTTACTAAACATTTAAACAGTTATCCATTGTTTTTAATGATGATTGGTATCACAAGGCTGTTTATTTTATGAAAAAGTTTTTTAACAGCAATTTCTGATTATTCTAATTTCCCACCAACGTTCCATTACGTAACATTGGGTAGAGACAGACCAAAGCTGGCCACTGCAACCATTGAAACTAATGAGTTCGAGACAAGTGACAAGGAAAGTTTCACAGTAATATGGCACAGACAATAGGTACATTTCTATACATCTACATATCTATCGACATACAGCGGTGTTGATGACAATCACAAAACGTAGTTATCAATATCACGCTGATAATACATTTTGAAGACATTGCCAGCCTCTGCGGGGTCAACGTTTGCATTGCGCATACTGTACAGTCTCTGGGCAAGACTCGGCTTTTACAGCTAGGCTACCATCAAAACGTAGAAATACCTAGTCACCAAAATTGATCAAAATTACATTGTGAAAACATTGTCAGTTGAGCGGTTGCATCTCTCTTTTGTGTTGTGTAATAAACACATGTAGTCATTACTCATTCAGGCTCCAAGCCGTTTATTCTAATCTCACAGCTTTGTGGATAACGTTAGTTTCAAAGTAGCAGGAAAAGCAGCTACCACAGACTGGTAATTGCTTCTATTAAAGAGCCCATAGGATGCAAAACCACATTTACCTTTATTGTTGAATTTAGGTAGGTTAAGGTATCCAACGGACCATACCGAAACTCCCAACACCATCTTCCGCCTCCTTCTATATGTAAATTTCAGGCTAGAATTTGCCGGGCTGAAAAAAAAACAACCTGAAACTAGTGCTCGGTGTACGTAGACAGCGCAAAGCTACACCTCCTCCATTACATTGTCCAATCCAAAGAGATCTAGCTCTAGAATCTTTGGTCCAATCAAAATTCTTTGGAACAGTCTCTTGTCGAGCCCCCTGTTGCTTCGGCGGTAGGCTATAAACGATCTGTAGTCTATGTAATAGCTAGCTAACATTCAGAACGGCAAACGGCTTTAAGAAAAATAAGTGCATGTTGAATTTCTGTTTGAAATAAGTGCATGTTGAATTTCTGTTATAACTGGAGAACATACGAAAAAAATGCCAGCACACACGTGTAACGTTCCCGGATGTACTGGGATGGGGTTGTCCGGAATTTGCACTACCTTCTTCAAGAACCTCGCATTCAACGAGATCGTCGTTTGCTCTGGTCATTTCACCCCAGATTTTTTCGCCAACCTCGGGCTGTATCAATCCGACTCTTCACGAACACTACGCCTGAAACCAGGATCTATTCCAACTGTTCTCCAACCACAACCAATTCTCCCGGTAGGTAACAACGCTAGAATTTAGTGTTTTTTGGTTGCTATAACCATAGAATTCTAGACTTGTATATACTGGTATTTCTATGGCCTTAACAGTTTGCCTACTTGATGCTACTTGGATATCCAGGTTATTGCGAAGCAAAAAAAAAGTTGCTGCACACTCGGTCACTAAAGTGTTGGTAGGCTAGCAAGCATAACAACAGATACTAATGTCGCATTTCCACTTCGGCCCCGAGCCGCCCCCAGGCTTCACCCCGGTCTTATCACCTGTGTTGCATTTCCATTACCAAGTTTTAACACCGGGGTTTTAAGTGAACTTGGAATGTTTACTACACTAATGTAATAGCCTACGTTAATTTCCCAGTAAAGACGCATATCGCCGTCTATCATAGCATATCATAACCTCAGACTAGTGCTGAAACTAAAACATAGCCTATGCCTACATAATATTAAATGGTAAATGGTTGTCATAAAGGCTGACATCCTATTGCGTGTTTATTTAGCTCAGATAGTTAACCGATTTACTGCTGAGAAACAGACCTGCTGCTTGCTTGTAGCGTTGTATGGCTGTGGGCCATCATATGAGATGTTGGAGGTTCTTAAAAACCTCGTCCCCATCCCAGTTGCTTGCCACTGTTTTAGTGCCACCTTCCTCCAAGTATATCTAACGTTAAGTCATCACCGAATTCAAATGAAAAACTCATCAACTAATTTACAGACATTTCAAAATTTAAATTCATATACTGAGTGCTTTATGTACCTATTTATCCACAGTAGTGGTCGACCTTGAAGTAGCACTTTAAATTTTACGATACAAAATACAAATGTGAATGTATGAATAGTGGCCTTACTGTACTGGCCAGAGCTGGTCTGGAAGATGGATGTCTGTAAAGGCATTGTTGGTACCCCAGAAATTTCACTGTCTTCAGCTTTGTCTTCAATTTTAGACACTGCAGGTATGTCAGATGCCAAGTTGTTGATTTTCCTAAAGAACAAGAGAACCTATTTTAGGAAATCTTAAGAAATTACACATTACATGAAAATGCAAACAGTATTCAAGGTTGTTTAATAATGCATTTATAGCAGATAGATGCATTATGGTAATGAACCTCACTGTATTAGTTGTTGGGTAGTAAGCCCTTTACTCTAATATGTACCTTGTGTCAGGGTTTTGGGTGTTTTGTGTTTTAGTTCAGTTGTGTTAGCCTTGTTTCCTTCCTCTTTCAGTTCCTGGTGTCTTTGTGTCACGTGCTTCCTGTGTCACTTCCTGGTTTCTTTGTCATGTGCTCCTGTCCTGCCCTGTACTTTCATTTCATTTTGTACAGGGGGTCTGGGACCGCTGCATTGACAATCGTTCTCTCCAGGACAGCATTCTGCCTACCCAATCAGCGAAAACTGGGAGTGTTATAGTGAACGGTGGCGTCAGTTTTGTGTGTACGGCTGCGCGGCTGCGCATTGTGCACAATAACAATGGCAGCAGCAAACGTAGTACAGGAGGCTCTTCAGTCCGTTGTGGGAACGCTTCGGAACATACAGGAACTTAAGTCTGAACAAGAACAATGTTTATTTAATTTTATCTGCGGAAAAGATGTTGTGGCCCTACTACCCACAGGTTTCGGAAAAGTTTGATTTTCCAGCTTTCTCCATTAGTTTTCAAGGAAGGTGTTAGCAATTGGGTAAAGGCAGATCCAGTCATTTTAAACTTCAGCAGAAACCACATTTCTAATGAGAGAATGATTTTCAATGCAGCGGTCCCGGACCCTCTGTACGATGGTGCTGGCAAGGGCAAGGCTAGTCATTCCTGCCATGTGTGTCTTTCCCTGTTCACTTCCTGGTGTCATGTGATCTGTCGTCCCTGCCATGTGCCTGTGTTATCAATTAGTTCCCAAGTTCCACCCTTCACCTGCACTCTGTCTTGTCTTGTGATTATTGTATCATTAGTTAGCCCCGCCTCATCACACCTGTGTTTTCTTCCTAATCTCCCAGTGTATTTAAACCCCTGTCCCTGTTCAGTCTTTGTTGAATCAATGTCTCGTGTCAGGTGTCTTGTGGTCACTAATGTTTGCTCAGTGTTTTGATTCTCGCCAGCTTTGTAAGCCTATTCCTTTATTTTGTCTGTGTTTCTGTTAATAAATTCGCTTGTCTTTGTAAACTCAGTTATGCCTCGTAGAGGCCAATCCCCTGATGGAAGGATCCAACCACCAAGAGACCCAGCAGGTATTTACCTTGACTTTAATTCTGATCTGTTGCCTTGGGAACAGCCTTGGCATTTGTTCTGCCTGGAGTACTGCTCTGACAAGGAGCTCTATTTCAGCAATGAGGAGGATTTCCTTGAC
>JAGFZM010000984.1:0-25427 GCA_017657215.1 Limnothrissa miodon
GTGAAGTTGCTTGTACTTGAGCGTGAGACAGGTACCTTTTTGTGACACAGTCTGCATATAGGCTCATCTATCCTGATTGCATTGATTTTTTGTAGGGTGTAGCCTAACTAAGATTAGGCCTATTACTATGCCGCTGTGGAGGCAGTTCGCATATATTCCTCTCACAGTACCACGTATGGCCAGAAGATGGCGTAAACTCCATTCTTTCCATCAGTCTTATTGTTGCCATGGAACGTCAAACTACATTTTTAGCTTGTTATTGTTGAATTTAGGTAGCTTAAGGTATCCAATGGACCAACTTCAACCGCTGTCTACCTCCTCATTCTACATGGAAATTTCGAGCTAGAAATGGCCAGGCTGAAACAGGCCAATCTGAAATTAGGTGCTTCTTGACTTCGGTACCGCTAAGATACACCTCCTATATTTGCATGGTCCAACCAAAGATCATTTGAAAACGTCTCTGGTCCAAACTGTTGCTTCATGAATTTGCCAGGGGAGGCGGGAATTACAACTATTTTTGTTGTAAGCCTTTTAAATGAGACTGTAAATAATGTGCTAGCAGTGCTCATGGGTCACTTTCAGCCACACAAATTTGCATACACTATTATTGAGGCTCAAAGAACAATTTATTATCGTCAAAAAATGTGTTCTATGGTTCCTTCAAGTCTGAACTTCAGGAGGAGACAAGTCTAAGTTGTCCATGTGAGGTAATAAACAAAGAATCCCATAGTGGTGAACTACGTGTTAATGCTTTCTACTCAGCTTTGGATAAAAGCACCAGCTAAGAACAAAATCATTAATGTAAACTTAGTTCAAGGACTTTTCTTTTCAACCTCTTCTTTTGACAATCACTCTTGACCTCAAACAGGTCTAGAGATTCATTCACACTAGTTCAGGTAAGAAGTTGGGACATGGTGCTTTGGCTTTTTCTTAGATTGTTTTCTATTTGTGCCACACACACATAGTGGTCATTTAATGGTTGCTGCTCTCTCTCTATTATGCATAGACTTACCAACAGAATTGCCTCAATATTGTCTGGTCATGTGAAGGAAAAACTGTAGTGCATTGCTAATGTACATGCACATGTGGACACTAAGGAATAATGTAGAGGCCAATGGAAGAAATATTTGCCTTAAACGTATCATAGACGAGCATATGAAGACAGTGCATGGGAGCTTGCTTTCTACTCTAAGTCAGTGACTTCGAGTAGAATTTGGTTTTAAACCCAGGCGTGTTTTGTAGTAAGTGGTTAGAAAAAGTGCTTGCTCCTCTTAGTTTTCTTTCCTAGTTACATCAGACACTCATATGCTTCTATTCTCTCTCTCTCTCTCTCAGGACACACTCAGGTAGCTGACACTGTTAAAGCTGACTGAGGGTTTATATATTTTCTGTATATATTTTTAGATAAAGTGCTACCAAAGGGGATGTGTGATTGTGTGCTAGTGGGTTTAGTGTGTTTATGTGTGTGTGGTTTAAATTATAAGTTGATGACCTTCCCAACCAAGGCGATGAGGTTTGCCTCTCTGAAGGCTTCTGTCACTGTCTGAGAGAGAGGAGAGAGTAAAGCATAATGTTAAAACATGTGGACTGGCTGTCGAGAATGACGGACAGATTTATGGACCAATGGTCTTCTTTGACTCACCAGACTGGCCACATCCTCACAGGAAGCTCTGCACTCCATAGCCAATGCTGCTTCATTGCTCATCTTTCCTGCTTACCACACACAAACAAACACGCACACACACACCAGTCACATACAGGCACACACAAACATGCAAATAAACACACACACAAATAAACTACCAAACGGACATACACAGAGTACACAGACACACAAGCACGTAAATACACACTGGTCTTGCACACACAAGCACATACATAGACACACACTGGCCTTACATACATACACAACTTTGTACCTTCTCTTCATTCCGGAGAAGCTTTCATGATTAGTAGTGTTTGTTCCCCTCCTCAGTCAGGAACAGAAGTCTGTCTGTGTATCAGCTCTGGCCAAAACCATCCCAGTCATGTAGCAGAGGGGTGTGAATCCACTGTCATGTCAGATGTCTGAGAGATTGTGCATCTCCTGCCCGCCACCCCACCACGCAGACAATTCAGCACTCTTCACCTTTTATTTATAGAAGCTGGAACTTAAGAAACTATTTAACACAATGTGGTCAACTAACTGACTGCAGGCTTCCGAATCTCCGACATACTTAAAAAAAAAAATGTTGCACAATTTTAAAAGCATCTTGCGGAATGCCCTGTTCTGTTTCCTGACAAATTATGTCAGAGGTAAGAGAGCTCTGCTGAGCTTGCAGGTGAACAAACAGAGAGGCAGAGTCAGAGTTTACTGGAAGTGTCGTAAGAAACACACACACATTCACACGTTTCACACACATCACACTCATTCACATCTTCAGGATTATTTGATGATTTATGATTTTGTGATAGCCCTAGTTTTGTAGTGTTTTTCTCTTTTTTTATATATTTTAGATCAAGTTGGAATGGTAACCTTCATAATCTCTATCTAGGAAGCAAAATTTAGATAATCATGTCAGTATTCATGTCAGCATTAAAAAAGTCAATATTTTTGTTGCCTCTTCTTATCGGAAAAAAAAATGTTGTGCTGTTGTCACATGTGTAAGCTAGTGAATTCATTTTGATCCCATCTGTGTTCCGCACGTCTTGCACTGTATGTATACTGAAGGTAGTAGAGTATTATGAGCATCTATGATCATTTCAACAAAATATATAAAAATGTGATGTCTGGATGGAAAACGTAGGAAACACTGGTGATGCAAGACATTTACTGGAAGTCTGCATACTACTGTGGAAGAAGGGCCTTCCAGCCCTCCCCGTCAGGGTGTAATGGAAGATGAGAAAGGGAGAGGAAAAGTGAGAAAAAAACGAGACATTACAAGGGAGTGAGCAGAGAAGTGAAAGTGTGTGTGTGAGAGAGAGAGGGAGAGACCAGACAGTGTTCCGCTTCTTGGACTCATGTTGACTCAGTCTATAGTAAATACTTTTGTCTCGCTGAAGTAAAATATTGACGGAGATGAAGCCGCTTCAAAAACACACACACACACACACACTAGGCTGCTCAGGTGAACCTCACTTGGAATATGAGTCAAGTCGCAAACGTTGAGTCGGAAGTCAGAGGTCACAAACTCTAATGAATGGAAGTCTGAGGGGGCGTTATTCTGTGTGTGTGTGTGTGTGTATGTGAGAGAGGAGATGGGAGGGGGCCAGACCGTTGGTTCTATAAATGCAGGGACTCAATATAAGAGGTAGAAACGTGGAGAAGCCTCAAGTGGAATCTGAAGACGGACCCTTACTCTTTTCAGGACTCTTTTGCACGGAAACGGAATCCACAGAACCTACAATCCGCTTGTGCGACCCACATACTTGCCAATAAGAATGACAGACAATGGTGAGTAACTCTTCTAGCTGACACATTACATCACATTAATCGGGCACAGACTATCACTTTAGTGTAAAATGTACTCTGTGAGGTGGCAGAGACCTGAGAAACTACATATATCCATTCTAGGTATATGTATGTGTATATGTATATATACATCTTCAATATCTCTTTATTGTATATCACAGTGCTGCTGTCATACTCTAGGACTAAAAAGGTTTAGAGAACTAACTTATCTTTTGCAACTTCACTGCCTTCACTAGATTTACAGTGCAATGCAATGTGCAAATTCTATGTGCTTTTTACAAATAATTGTGTTTGCATTCAAGTGCCTCTGGTCTTAGATGGACCACAATCTAAGTACAAAGACTCTGGCCTCTTGCCACATAGAGCATTGTGCCAGTTTGCCCTGGCATTTCACTGGGCCGTGATTACCGTTGCCATGAGATTACATAAAGGCTATGGCCCTGCTTCCAATGTAACTACTGGGGTAAAAAGAGGTGATTTTAACCCCTACGAGCCAGTCCATTTCTAACTTTTATAGCTTTCATTACTCTGGAGTGTGGCGGGTGGGAATTCAAAATTGTCACCTAGAATGACTTATGTTAAATAATTCTTAAAATAACTATAGACTTCTACATTAATGTGTGACTAAAGTTTGTGCTGTGTGTTGTGTCTGTTGGTAGGATTTTAAATGTAGTCCACATCATGTCTAAAAATATGGATGAGGGCTCTTGACTGACTAGGAACAGTCTCCTGCCCAGCATTCTGACATGTCTGACCTTTATGTGTGACAGAGGATCAAAGGGGTTTTCTTTGACGTATCTTTATTGGCTCACAAATGTATATAACTGGTAGTAAAATTATAAATGAATAATGAAACTAATACCTATTCAATGGAAATGGATGTTTGAGTGAGCCTCAATATCTGTGTGCTGTGTTTCCCACCAGGTGTATTCATTGGAGTGGACCTGTGCAGCCAGGTCAACAACCATGCTCACCGCACGGAGGAGATGGACGTGGAGCGTCTGCTGGTGCGCAGGGGCCAACCCTTTTCCATCGCCCTCCAGTGCTCCGAGGCACCCCCTCGTTCCCCCGCTTACCAGCTCAGCCTCATTCTTCGACTGGGTGAGTCGACCAATCCAGTGGGATCCAAGTGTAAACTAGGTTTCAAAAGCCCTACCAAGGCAGCAGAGGTTTAGTCTAACACACCCAGCCATTATAGTGAGATGGCATTAAATATATTATGTCATTAGGAGGAGCGTGTTGATCAAAAGAGAATTCTGAATTCAGAATCTGCCTTGTTTTCTCTCTATATATTTGTGTGTGTGTGCTCATGTCTGTGTGTGTGTGCACGTGCATATGTGTTCCTGTGCACAGGTAAGCAGGGTGAAGTTACAGTGAAGGTCTCTGAGGACCAGCGGGGTCCGGGGCAGTGGTGGTTTAGCCAGCAGGCTGCACAGAGTGAGCTGATGGTGACGTTGCACAGCCCTGCCGATGCACCCGTGGGACTCTACAGCCTGGCCGTGCTCTTGCTCTCTCCAGACGGACACATCCTGGAGGAGACTGCGGCCGAGAGCTTCTACCTGCTCTTCAACCCCTGGTGCAAAAGTGAGTCTGGAGTCAGGATTAGGGTGTTCTTAAGTGAAGAAAGAGTTTACACATACACAAACACATAAACTTACATGCACACACACAAACACACACACATACATGCATGTCTTATTTTTAGCTTTAAAGGAGTCATAGAACACATTTTTTGACCACCAGAAACTGTTTTTTGAGGCCCAATAATAGCGAATGCAAATTTGTGCATCTGAAAGTGACCCAGGAGCACTGCTAGCATGTTGTTTACAGGCTCATTTAAAAGGCTTAGAACGAAAATATTTTTATTTCCCGCCCCTTCTGGCAAATTCATGAAGCAACAGGGGATTGGACCAGAGACGTTTCTAAACGATCTTTGGTTGGACCATGCAAATATAAGTGGTGTATCTAAGCAATATTACGTGTCATCGCACCTCTTTTCAGATTGGCCCGTTGCAGCGTGGTGAAAACTAGTTTGAAATGTACATGTAGAACGAGGCGGTAGACGGTGTTGAAGTGTTACTATGGTCCATTGGATACCTTAAGCTACCTAAATTCAACAATAACAAGGTAAATGTAGTTTGACATTCTATGACTCCTTTGAAAATCCATCCCTCTTGAGTTGGCTTCAGTTACATCATTCATACGGCCCACTATGTTATTACCGGCCTTTTAAATTGCATGTATGGTCATTAATCCAGTCCTTGCATGAGATTCTTAAAGTCTTCTATGCGGTCAGCATTCTCACAGTCCACAAATAATCAACATGTAACTAGCCCAGCTGGCCCAAAGCCACAATGTGTATGTGATGTACGTGTTTCCCTTTGTTTCATTTGTCTATTTGTACCCAAATATAATGAGCGATTCCATCACTGGTGAGGTTTTTGTCCTGTACTTAATGTGGTGTGCTCTGTTTCTTTTTCTTTCTCTCTCTCTCTCTCTCTCTCTCTCTCTCTCTCACACACACACACACACACACACACTGCATTACACCATGTACCCATGTATCAACCATGCATGGTTCCTGTCCTGCAGTGGATGCAGTGCACTTGCCAGATGAAGAGCTGTTGCAGGAGTACATCCTCAATGAGAACGGAATCTTGTACCAGGGGGCCTGGGATAGCATCACCTCACTGCCTTGGAACTTTGGACAGGTGGGTACGGGTGGGGCTAAGGCAAGGTCAACCCAGCAGGTAACTTTAAGGACAAGATGGAGCAGAGAGCAGAGATGACCAGTAACCTATTCATTTCTTTACACTGTTCTTAGAATTCCTCTGATAATGAGCAGCCCTGTGCCTACACCACCTGAATATAAAGAGCAGTCAATAAAACAGGCACAAGAGCTATATGTTCAACTCAGCAATTAAGTTCTAGAACCCCCCACCCCATCCTAGTTTTTTGTGTGGGCCTGGGAAAGCCCCGGTGTTGGCTGAAGGGATTAACTGGAGGGGGCAGACACCCCATGGGTTGATTTGGCACCGAGGTGGAAGCTGGGAGAAGCTGGGACGTGGGCGGGCTGTCAGCACTTTTCTGTCGGCGGTGCCAGGCCCCTGATGGCCTGTGCGAATTGTGACATCTGGGTGGCATCACAGCCACTAGACAGCCAGCCAGTCCCCGACATCCTCATTGTTGGATGTAAGGCATTTCTTCTTGGGGTGGGCGTGGGAATGTACTGTAGGTCCACAGAAACAAGAGCCTATTCTTCCCCAGCTGAAACCAGCCAAATTGGCACAAGGATGTATGTGAGAGACAGAAAGAGAAAGTGATATAAAGAAGAAAGAATGAAGAAAATTATTAGTAGAGACATGACGTTAGTAGAGATTAATGAATTGGGGTGGAAAGACAAAGGGAAAGTCAATTTAACTAAGGCCTTGTTTATCTGGATATTTTTGGATATTTTTTATCTGGATATCCATCCAATACAGCATTTTGAATGATTAAAACTCGAGGCCCAACGCAAAGCCCAAAAAGTATAAGTTCATAAAATCTTTCTCTAGATATTGTACGTGTCAAGTTGCCTACACCCTTTGTCTTTGGTACTCCAATGGGGGGTTGTTTACCAGTGAAATACCACCACTTAGTGAACACCACCACAGCTAGTGATGATAACATCCATCAACCACCTACACGCCAGTGTCACAATGTTTAATGGCATTCTTATTTTGCTGCAAGTATCAGATATATATATTTATCGAGTGTTGAAATGTTGACAATTTGATTGATTATTAGATCACTGCAGTGTGAATTGGCACTCTGATATTTGACACGCCTGTCAAAAACCACAGACTCAAACAGCCTCTCAATCACCCCGCAGTTCGAAAAGGATGTGGTGGACATCTGCTTTGAAATCCTGGACAACTCCCCCGCAGCACTGAAGAACTCTGAGATGGACACCCTGAACAGAGCCAACCCTGTGTACGTCAGCCGGACACTTACTGCCATGGTAAGTCGCCTGCTCCCAAGAACAGGATTGTAGACCTTTTAAGATGATGCCGGTTGAAAAACAATGATTTAGTCTTAAATATACAGTATAATCTGCACGTTTGTAGGGTTGATCTTGAGATCTGAGGTCACATAATTTAGTTGCTGACCACAAACTGTTGCTGAAAAGCAGAAGGCTTAGCTGTAACCAATAAAATAGCACAACTTCTCTTCTCTCACTGGCTGCTGGATGACTGCTGGATCAGATCCGATTTTTCCACAGTGTCTGGCTACTCTGCATGTCTCTGTAAAATGTGGGACTGCCAACTTTTGGATCATTCTGTTGGGTTCCCGTCTCTATTTGCTTTGGATGGCATGTACCATTAAACCATACAGCTAATGAAACCTAAACACTGCAAATCAGTCTTAAACTGCTCAGGATGTGCCAGCTCTTGGCAAAAAATGTGAAGCAGATGTCAGGTATACTGACCTTCTGCAGAAACACACACACACACACACACATATCTCTCACTAGACCATAGATGAACTGGCCACAGCTGTCACAGGCAGCCCACTTCTTCACTTCACTGTGTGTTTACTGTATACATATATATATATATATATATATATATACACATTCATACTGAGTATACAGTATGTATGTATATATATATTGATCTCAATACCAACACAAACAAACACCAATGTGTTATTGTCTTGTCGTTAGGTGAACTCCAATGATGACCGCGGGGTGCTAACGGGTAACTGGTCTGGGGACTACTCCGGTGGCGTGGCTCCCACACGCTGGACGGGCAGCGTACCTATCCTGAGGCGCTGGAGCAAGGGGGGGGCACAGAGGGTGCGCTACGGGCAGTGCTGGGTGTTTGCCGGCGTGGCCTGCACAGGTGGGACTTCACTACAGTAGTTCAACTTTTAGAGGGGAATATTCAATGCACCAGACAGATTCTCGGTAGAGGTCGCAAACACTTGCTGAGATGATGTCAGGCTAAAGTTTCACATGCACCAGTGGGATTTCAGAACAGTATATTCATTTAAGGATAGTTTCATGGGGGAATGTTCCTCCATTTTTGATGTTCAATGCAGCAGACAGATTATTGATAGACGTTGCAAACACTTAAGGATAATGTGTTTGCAACCCGCAGCAGACTCAAGACCTTTGGCGACAGAGCCTTTAATGTAGCTGCCCCCACTCTCTGGAACAAGCTACCCCTCCATGTCTAATGTGCCCCCTCACTACCCCTGTTTAAAAAGTACCTCAAAGCACATCTCTTCACAGAGGCTTTTGGCCTCTAGTCCCCCCCCCTCCCCCACTTACATGCTTACATTACACATGCCTACATACTGTTAAGCAACCTTGGGTATTTTGAAAGGCGCTATATAAAACTAAGATATAATAATAATAATAATAATAATAATATAATAATATATATAATATAATGTTATGCACATGTTCCACATGGTTAGCCCAGATATTGTCCCCTTGTATAGTGAGTTTGAGGTCATTTTCCCCCAACCTTTCAGCTTAAACATAAACTGTTAATACTACTACTGACTACATATCCGGCTGTTGTGCTTAAAGTATCATTTTTTCCTCATGTGTACCCTGCAGTGCTGCGATGTCTGGGAATCCCAACCCGGTGCATCACAAACTACTCCTCTGCCCATGATACAGATGGGAACCTCATGATAGACTACCTGTTTGATGAGAACATGGAGAGTATCTCCAACGGAGGCAGAAAGGACATGATCTGGTGAGTCCTATAAGGTCACCACCTTTGACCTCCAACCTGAGCCTGGCAGCTCCGGTCCCATTCTGTAATTATGTCACCATAGCATCATTTCAGCTAAATTCGCCCAAGCTTGTTCATAGATGTTTTTTTTTTCATAAACTTCTCTTTGTGACACTTCCCAGTTATCTTAACACCCTGTCATCCTCTGTGCACAGGAACTACCATTGCTGGGTGGAGTCCTGGATGGCCAGGGAGGACCTTCCAGAAGGTTATGATGGGTGGCAGGCTCTTGATCCTACCCCCCAAGAGAGAAGTGATGGTAGGATTCATCTAATTATTCTAAGTGTTTCTATTAAAGGCGCTCTAAGCGATTGTGTTTGATGTCACTTCTTGTTGACGTTCGAAGTATTGTCAAACAAAACGGAGGATAGCTCCCTCCTCCCCCTCCCTCCCATGCCTCCTGAAAGACTCACGCGCACTAACCCCCACCCAACCCCTCCTCCAAATCCTTCTTGTCGGTTATTGGCTGGAACAATGTTTGTTATGTTTCATTTCGTTTGTTATGCTAGGTTTGCCCACTGTGTTTTTTAGCCGTTTGTGGAGCCTGGGCTGTCTTCAGAGACCGCGTTTTTTTTACAGTGTGTTCAGGGGACAGGCAGCTAGCAGATTGTGAGGAGATGTTTGCTGTATGTAACAACAAATGTTTTAGTCCTAAAAACGCGTCACATCGCTTAGAGCACCTTTAATAAATCATTATCATACCATTTTAGCTACATGCTATTTAAATTACACTATTGTTGACAATCAATATTAACATTCTAAACATAGACATATACATAAAGACAGATCAGGTAAAAAAAGAGAACGTAACAGTTTTTTACCTGTGGTTTCTTTCAGATGTGTATTGCTGTGGGCCTTGCCCTGTACGGGCGATACGAGAGGGGGAGGTGGGGATGAAGTATGATGCACCATTCATCTTCGCTGAGGTGAATGCAGACCTCGCATTCTGGATCGTCCACCCAGATGGCGAGCGCACAAAAGCTTCAGTCAACCAGAAGACAGTGGGCCGGAACATCAGCACCAAGAGTGTCTATGGAGATTCCCGGGAGGATATCACTGCACACTACAAATACCCTGAAGGTGACAAAGTTAACACATAAAAACCTAATCTTTCCAAGGTTAAATTGAGCTTCGAGCTTTTTTTTATGAACAAACAGGAGCTTAAGATTTTAAGATTGCAACAGAAAGGGAGAGTTCCCCAGATATTACTAATTCAGTGAAGTTTATCAATTTGCATGCTCTCTCTTAGTGTATGATAAACCATATACAATGGCCCAAAGAGTGCTATGGAAGTAAATTTCCCTGGCTGTGCAACGTCATCTAAATTCACTATAAGGAAACTCATGTTATAAAGGCAGATAGATGAACTAGTCCATAATCTAACAAACTAAAAATCTTCTTGTTTTTTCAGGTTCTGAGAAAGAGCGTGAGGTTTTCGAGAAGGCCGGCCGGAGGATTTCAGATGAACAGAATGATGGTCAGAGCCAGCTGGAGCTGTCCATCAAGCACGCCCAGGCCATCCACGGGACGGATTTCGACGTGATAGTGGAGGTGCACAACGTGGGCGAAGAGGACACGCGCGCACACCTCACGGTCACGTCCGCCACTGTGACTTACAACAGCATGCACAGGGGAGAGTGTCAGAAGAAGACGGCTCGCCTTACTGTTCCTGCTCAGAAAGGTCAGTCACACAGCCCTGTCACACAACCCTGCTTGCTGGTCCAGGGCACACTTCAAGAACATATCCACTCCTAATAGTCATCATAATTTCTTCTTTCCTGCCTCATTTACTGAATATTGAAGCATTACAGCTCTAATGAAAGTCCTGTATTGTACTGCATACAGTAAAGCAATATTATGGACACAAACAAATACACGTAAAAAATGTAGTTTTCCTGTAACAAAAATTTATTTTTTCCACAAGGGAGATCCAAAATATGTTATAAGTCTGATTGCTTGCATTTACAAGAACAGATTGCTTGCATTTACAAGTCTGATTGTCAGTTTATGCAAATGTGATTATTAATCATCATTTATGCTTCACAGCTCATAAAGAAGTTCTGCGACTTCGCTATGACCACTACGGAGCATGTGTGTCTGAGCACAACCTCATCAGGGTTACTGCTTTAGTAAAGATGAGTGATCAGAGTGACGTGATCCTGGAGGAGGTGAACATCCCACTGAGGATGCCAAAGCTACTTGTCAAGGTAACTAGGATCACAGCTTACACATGAAGATAAATACGTGTATAGTTAAAGTTAAATACTGTTGTAGGTCATATTTCAAGTATCAAATAGACAGTGTCTTTTGTTGTCCTCATGTTGTTCTGATATTTGTTCATCTTCAGGTTGTAGGAGAAGCTGTAGTTTCTCGTAAGGTGACAGCCCACATCACCTTCACAAACCCATTACCTGTCAACTTGAAAGGTGGAGTGTTCACTGTGGAAGGCGCTGGCCTCACTGCAGCTACAGAAGTTCTCGCTCCGTAAGTCCAAGCCTTCAGACATGATATGTATTTTTCATCAACATTTTAACATTTATCTGGTGTCAGAGCATGAGCAGTAATAAATGTGTCTCTGAAAATGGATATGCACTTTTTTGGAGAGTACTGATCATCTTAAAGTGCTCATTAGAGCATTAATGGACAAATCAGCTGCTAAGTTAATATTAATATTTAGGGTAAAACCACTGCAATTTTTGTCCTCCAGATCTGAACTTTTCCATTTGTGGTATAGAAAGGATGGGGGGGGGGGGGGGGGAAAGCTCAAGACCAGGACACCTTGGCAGGACACACAACCACATTGTCAGAATCCAGCGCTTCACTCCAGGGAACAGAATTTATACCCCCACACCCACACCAAAATACACAAAAACAAACAGCCTCAGCCCCTTGTCTCAGTCCAACGACCCTCCACACACCCTGAGAGGCAAAATGTTACCACATGTAGGCCTGCTTTGTAGATGCCAGGGTAAATACCATGGTTTCAAGCTACATTCAGGATGAATGCCTCCTTACGCTAGACAGCCTTGGGTGGCTCTAAGGTAGCCAACATGAGGTCAAACGTTTGTGCAAGACTGTGTAACTTCTCTCAAGTATGTGAAATGGAATTTGCAAATAAAATAAATAAAACTGCCCCAATAGGAGGAGTTGGACTAGGAGGTATGTGCGTCAATAAAAAGTGGACTTCCAAAGGAAGACCGAAGGAGACAGACAGGAAAATAAGTCTCCAGGCTGAAAACACAAAGCAGACGTAAAATATGTCTATATATGTCCGTATTGAAGCCTCCATGTTAAGATGTGTAAGTCTGTGTAGGCATGTGTAGTGGTCATACCCTGCTGTGATGCACAGAGTAATATTTCACGTCATGTAGATCCCTATGCTCGCTGTTCTGTAACAGTGTACCTTTTTTCCATAGGGGAAATATTGGACCAGGTGAAGAAGTGACAGTCAAGTTCTCATTCAAGCCCACCCGCGCTGGCCTGAGGAAACTGTTGGTGGACTTTGACTCAGATCGACTGAGAGATGTGAAGGGAGAGGCCACTGTGATTGTCCGGCGAAAGAAATTTAACCGGACATAATTAACATTCCAAAACCAGTCATGTTAGATAAATGGTAGCCTATGTGTTTTTAACAGACCAATACCAAAGAGTATTTTTTGGGTATCTATACAGAAGGTGGATGCTGAAGTTTCCTGAATGATACTGAACTGAATGTGATACTGATAATTTTTTTTTTATTTTACACAACAATTTAGAGCACAGTACTATTTGCACTAAAATCATGTACTCATGAAATGTTAAGTTATATTAAGTGGAACTTGTTTAGACCGCTTGCACTGTTGAGTAGTCTTGGGTATAACGACCGCTATTAGCACAATCATTGTACACTCATTTCACATTAATAAAATTATGCATCCACTATTGTGAACGTCTGTTTAATTGCAAATGGTAGCCTGGAAAAAAAAACAGAATAATGACTTCAAATACAAAATGATCGACCATCACCAAGTTAGCTTTCAGAGGGAGGAGCCTTTTTTCGAATCGTCTTCAACAAAGTGTGTTGAATGACAGGATAAAGTTTATAGCAGCCCTCAATGCACGCCTGAACCGCAGCCTTCAGTGACTCTAGCTCCATAACACCGTCCGATTGCAAACCCGACACTTGATTTATATTGGGCATCAGTGAAACAGTCACACTTCCTTGACTCGCTTCACCTAAATTCTGGTCTTCTTGGACTTCTGCGAATGTGGGGTCGAGAAGCTGCGTCGTCCCAGTGTGTCGGACAGCGCATCCCAACACCAGATCGTACATCTCGATTCCTGCATCCGCCAGAGCAAGGGAAGCGCACGTTACTGCATGGGGCAGAGCTGGCCCGTCGCTCTCCAGAACCATGACGCAAACATCAATCTGAGAGCGGGGGTACTTGTGCAAACAGACGCCAGGCCGAAGGCTCTCCAGTAACCCCTGAGATAGATCCTTCTCTTCGTTCCCTTGAACCCACGTTCCTCTTTTATGGCAGGCGAACGGGGCAAACCGCATGTCAGCTACGAGACGTCCCGACTTCATGTCAGTTTCATCCCTGCGCTCGGCTTCACGGGGCCCATACACAGAACAGATTATTTTGATATTACCTGCCTCGATGTAGGCAGAGCCCTTAGCTTGGCTGATCAATCCACATCGCGCAAAAATCGGACGCAAGTCCAGGGGGCCTCGCTGGCTGTCATCTAAACGACGATCCCCAGAGGCAAGGGATTTTAGAGACTTCTGGGAAATGAAATGATAGGGAGAATGCGATTCATCTGGACCGCGTATACGCCAACGATCCACAGGCATTTTTCCCTAATCCGCGTGGTCGTGCTGGAACGTTTCAAAGTTTCTCTGCGGAAGCAGTTTAGTGTTAGACAAAACCGCTTAGCATCATAACTTCCACCTTTGTCGCCATCTGATGGATGGAGGACAGTACATGTCTGACGTTAAAAACACTAATACGTTTTTTAGTTACCACGAATATATTTTGTTGCTTAAATGACAATTTTAAGTTTAAAAATGATTTTTATCTGTAAAATAGGACAAAACCCTTTTAACAAAAATAACTTAGAATTGTCATGGTATACTTACGGATTAATTTTTAGACAAATTAACCAATTCGTTTAACAACTCTGTGGTTTAGGGACCTTTGGTGTCACGCCCCTCATCTTGTCACCTATCACCATTAGGTCAACTGTGATTCATTGGCCGTGTTTTATTACACAATTGATATGGTATTTGTTTACAGTACGTATTAAGTGTTTTATATACAGTGTATATTCATCGTAACATGTTATGAAATGCTTCACTGGCTGACAACCTTACTGGACTTGTTACTTTTTTGTTGCATCATCCAACTCCACGTTGTGTGCGCGCAAAGCAGCATACCTTGGCGGTGGGTCTGAGTAGATCGACAGGTCTCCGAACCAATCGTGTTAAACGTTTTCGCTGACAGACCAATAGCATTTGTGCGCTCGTCAACACAGCCCATCTCTCTTCGAGTGCACCGGCGTGGGGAAGAAGTGTGACTGGCGTGGGAAGTGTTTGGAAGATTAAGTACTGTGAGTATACCTGTAATTTTCTGTCCATTCTTTTGTAATATTTCATAGCATAGTGTTTGCTCTTTCAACACATGTGGATAAGGAGGCTAAGGATCAAATAATCTCCCTAAACCCGTTAGACGATTAGCCTATTGAGCAGCTAGCTAACTCAAATGAATGGTCAGTGTTGAGCACTACTACATGTAAGTTAGCCCGTTAGCTCTCGCGCTATCAGGCGCTGCTCATGATGGGTAACGTAACGCTAGTGTCATTCACAGGGATTGACCAGTTGTAGCTAATGCTCAATTTGTCATCATTCTTGGTATGAAACGAGTAACCTCCATGTCCTGCAATTAACACTCACTCGTCTGTCTCTGAGAAGTTTAGGCTACTAACGTTAGCTGACAGAAGGTAGAACAGATTTAACCAGGCTATGTAGCTAACGTTAGCCGTCATTTGACAGCAATGCAGGTCGTCATCATTACAGGTTTGAATGGCTGCTCATTAACATCACTGAACTAGTTTCCACTTCCTACCCACAAGTGTATTATGCTATTTTAACACTTGCCTGGAGAGCAGTGTTGATCAAATGTTATTGAGGGTAACATTCTACTGGTAATTTTGAATTTTCTCATTTAAAGGGTGCAGTCTGGTTGTCACTGATGGGTCTGCATCTCACTGTTTTATGTGCCAAAGTTTTCGGGTGCTGTCTGGTAAACCCCGCACAGGTCCTTCGCTATGTATCCTCTTGCCGTGTAACATCCCTGTTTGCATTTTGCTAAACTTGTCAGTTTGATTGCATTGACATTTGGCAGTTGATCTAACACCTATCTATATGTGCTGTATTGCAACGGTGTCAGTTTTGGAGGCTTGCTATGCGTTTGCGAAAATGCGTTAACGGTAGAAGTATACTACTGAAATTTCACATCCCAGAAGTATACTGCTGCAATTTCAGCCTGATCTTTGCGCGTTAACCAGTGGTTGCATGCGTATGGGTTGTTACAGCGGGGTTGCCGTCGGCAGGAAAGGGATAAGACCTGTTTACATCGCATACCTCTCCCTGTGGACCTCTCCCCTTTGGTGAAGTTTAATTCACTGGTTCTGCTCTGGGGGGCTCAGGGTTTTAAATGAGCCACATCAGAGGATAAGAAGATGGGGAAAATAACCCCACAAGAAAAACGTTAAGCAGCAAAGATAAACAAAATGTACACAATAAATAAATTTCTGCAGTCATTGGTTGAGCCAGGTTCTAGCATAACCTTAATGACTTTAAAAATGAGGTTTGACCAGGTATTGCAAATGCCTAAAGCTTTAACGAGATTCTCAGCAATCTGTGTGTTTTTGTGTGGTGTGTACGCAAGTCATTTTGTAGCCAGTCATGGAGTGGGAAATGGTGGCATTTTGTGTTTGTCACAAAATGAAAAGCCTCGGCATGATGCTGTGTTACCATTTGTGCTTTGTATGTTTTCTCTCACCTGCAAGCTGCTGTAATACTGCTGAGAGAGTTTTATTGTGTGATTAAATAGCACCAGGCTAGCGAAAGACAAACAATTAGGATGAATTGGTCAGGAGATCCTCATCTGCACCTTGAAAGGAGTAGATGTGGTCCTCATCTCACATGGATATTTTTCTTCTTGAAAGGATCATAGATCTACTTGTTATTTACTCTGTATCCTGTGAAATCAGCGCCACATCTCTTACTAACTTATTGACCCTCTAGTTAGAGACAATTAACCAACCTTCTAGTCTGAGGAATTAGTGCTTGAGTTGATGATATTTATTGTACAAAACACACCTGGAGTATGTTTTCTTTCTGGTCAGTTTAGCGATGATCACTATTCTCATGTGTATGTGTTTGCCCTTTTTTCACAGTCACTGTCGGAGTCCCAGTCTGAGTCCGAGTCCCAGTCGGAATCACAGTCGTGTGTCAGCTTCCCTTCCATCATGGACTCTTCGCTGACCGCATCCCAGATCCGGGAGAAGTTCATTGGCTTCTTTCGGCGGCATGAGCACCAGTATGTCCACTCGTCCGCCACCATCCCGCTGGATGACCCCACACTGCTGTTTGCAAATGCCGGCATGAACCAGGTGAGTTCTGCAGTCATTAGTAGAAGCAGGTGTGCTAAAGCAAAGATAGTTTAGAACACATCCAGCGTCTCTGACTATAGTTTCTGATTTGGCAGGTGAACTGTGTTTGCTAAACTCAGATACATTATGGTTGGGTTGGAGAATTTAGTAATCCACATTTCTATGATATGTCAAATCTGACTGTGGACTTTGGTTTTAGGTCGTATACTGAACTATGGGGAATTGAAACTAAATGAGATGGCAAGCTGTCTCAAGAAGAAGTATGCAAGTAGGATGGCACTAGACCCAAAAATGAGCCTTTTTTGTTGGTTGTTTGTCCCACCTGTAGTTCAAGCCCATCTTCCTGAACACCATTGACCCGTCACACCCCATGGCCAGACTCAAGCGTGCTGCCAACACCCAGAAGTGCATCCGTGCTGGAGGCAAACACAATGACCTGGATGATGTGGGGAAGGATGTGTACCATCACACCTTCTTTGAGATGTTGGGCTCCTGGTCCTTCGGAGATTACTTCAAGGTAAGGGAGTTTTGGATGACACCAAAGCAGAGAGTTTTAGATAGATAGATAGAGATACTGCACTTCATTTATCTCGAAGGAAATTACGAAATTATTATAATTTATAATTTAAATTTATAATATACATTTTAGCATTTAGCTTTTTTTTATTTGCCCTTATTTGGTCATAGATTAGAGTCTGTCTGAACCTTCTGTCGGTATATATAATTAACCCAGTCATTACTTCTCTTTTTTCCCCTTTGTGCTGCCATCTGGATGTCTGCTCTGCAGCAACTGGCTTGTAAGATGGCCCTGGAGCTGCTGACTCAGGAGTTCTGCATCCCCATCGAGCGCCTCTATGTCACCTACTTTGGCGGCCACGCTGAGGCCGGCCTGGAGCCTGATCTGGAGTGCAAGCAGATCTGGCTGGACCTGGGGTGAGTCTGGCTTCATACCTGTGTCTTGTAAACCTCGTCTGTGTCTTAGGAGTGGTGCCCCTCCTAAACGATATTTTTGTCAGCTTTGAAAGGATCTCTGGGATTTCACTGCCGTCTAAGACCAAAGGGGATGGTGGGGTTAAAGCTTGACTGCAGTAGCGTTGCAGTAGGCATTAGCATTTGCTGTAGCATTAGCGTGGCAACCCAGTTGTAGCACTTGATGAAGAAAGGTACCACTAAAACCACAGCTAGAAAAAACAGGCTGAAGTGAAGAGCGTGGCGTCATGTTTTGGGATTCTCGTCAGCGGTTTTGCTCATGCTCATTGAGGTTGTCTAATGCTGGGTCTCTTGAATCAAGCCCTCTCTACCACACTTGAGACGGGAGTAGTAGGTCACTGAGGTGGTCAGAGGGTCCTTGTGGTCCAGCTGAGGCTTTTCCACCTAAGTGATTGTCTCTCTGGGGCCTCTATCCTCCTAGTACTGCCTCCTAGTCTCTCCCCCTCTCTCCCTCTCCCTCTCCTCCATTGCTGAATCCCTTTGAGCCACCCCTGTTGCATCCTCACCTGTGCTCTCCTCTGGGACTGTAACCATATGCATTGGGTGTCCTTTCTAACTAATGTAGGCCCACAGAGACGCCTCCCTCTTTACCTGGCTTCATACCTGCGTCTTGTTAACCTCATCTGTGTCCCACAGTAAACTAGATTCTTGTCTGTTTGAAAGGATCTTTGGTATTGCAAATGGTTCAGAATTACACAGGCTTTGTGATTTTATTTATTGACACACTGAAAAGAAATTGGTGAAGGTATGATAAATATATGTTTGGATATCTGTAGTTTGGTCTGTTGTCATGTTCAACTGCTTATTTGAAGAAATTGTTCATCCATGCACTCTGAACGAGGCCCATGCCATAAACATAGTGGCTGAACATGAATGATAAACTGTTCTAAAGATGGACTGGCCCTGTTGTAAACAACATCTGATAAAGGTGTGTGTGTGTGTGTGTTCTCTTGCTCGCTTCCTCATTCTCTGGTTTGCTCTCTCTCTCTCTGTTTCTCTCTTTCTTGCCCTGTCTCTGTAAGAACTGTGAATGAGAACCTAGGCATGAGCTGGAAAAGTATTTCTGCTAAATAGGGCTGAACAATTTTATCTAATCTAATCTAATTGCGATATTTCTGACAAATATTTTGATTTTGATTGTTTTCAAACTTAATTCTTTCTGTTAGTGTTATTATACATATCAACTGTGATTGAGCATTACCAGTGCTGCTGTATTTGCAGCAAGCAAATTTAGTTTGAGGAGACACCACCATACAGTTGAATCGGAGAAAGACAATCAAGTCTGTATGAGTACATTTACAATATAATTATGTTATGTGTGAGTCCTATATGGGTAGTTTGGTATAGGCATACACAATAGAAAGACAATATATCCTACAACAGGAGATATTTTGTCAATGGCAAATATGTATTTTAATAAATGTGCAACAATATACAAATGTAAGATTTTTTTGAATGTTTCACAAAAAAACATTGATCATTGTGCAAAATAGGCTGAATTATTTGCTATAAACATTTATTCTGGGTCATACGAAGCCGCCCCTAGTAACCTTTACTATGTGTTAGTTCGTAGCCTATTCTCCTATCAAAATTATTTGCAAGTACAGATCTTACTGTAGGCATAACCAACTTCCGAACTTCCAAACTGGTCATATGACAATACAAACAGATTAACATTTGATTGAGAACAACATAAATAAGAAATCAAGCATACAGTATAAACAAACTTTAAACCTCTAATATCTCTCTCTGTCAGGATGGAGGAGAGCCGTATACTACCTGGCAGCATGAAGGATAACTTCTGGGAGATGGGCGACACCGGTCCCTGTGGCCCCTGCAGTGAGATCCACTATGACCGCATCGGGGGCCGCGACGCCGCACACCTGGTCAACATGGACGACCCCAACGTTCTGGAGATCTGGAACCTGGTGTTCATCCAGTTCAACAGGTCAGGAGGCTAGGCTGTGTGGCCACTCTATTAAATATATAGGCTGAATTTAAAGCTGTGTTCAAGACAGAGTCTAAAATTAATGTTTTGCACATAGCAGCTTGAACAAACACTATAATACCCCCTACACACACGCACACGTATTGCATAAAAAGCATTCATTTCCCGTACTGAGAATTTACATATACTCAAAGTGTACTCACACACACACGTTTATTACATGTGCTCTTGCCACCCTCTCAATATAAGCATTCACGTTGACACCTGAAAATAAAAACATGTCCACATGCTACAGCCTCACGGTTCAAACTAATTTAGTTTTGACGGATGTTCCCATTCAGGGAGTCTGAGACGGAGCTGAAGCCCCTGCCCAAGAAAAGC
Source organism: Limnothrissa miodon (assembly GCA_017657215.1). Classification (NCBI taxonomy): domain Eukaryota; kingdom Metazoa; phylum Chordata; class Actinopteri; order Clupeiformes; family Clupeidae; genus Limnothrissa; species Limnothrissa miodon. The sequence goes on from JAGFZM010000984.1 coordinate 20,216, forward strand.
ATTGACACTGGCATGGGTCTGGAGCGCCTGGTGTCTGTGCTGCAGAACAAGATGTCAAACTACGACACAGACCTCTTTGTCCCCTACTTCCAGGCCATCCAGAAGGTAAAGGCTCCCCTTCGCTGTCGCCTCTATAGCCACAGTGAGTGCCAGACTAATGCCATCAATCCCCCACCGTTTTGAATTAACGAATGAGCCGCTTTGCATTAAGGCACTGTGTTCTGTTGACTAGAGCTAGAACTAGAACTATCAGAACTAGAAGATGGGTTGTTCAGCATGGAGTCGTGGTTGAATTTTGAACCCCTCAGTGATGATGGGGTTTCCTCTAGCTTTCTCCTGTTCTCTGAATGATCCCGCGTGTCTTCCGCCCCTAGGGCACTGGTGCCAGGCCCTACACTGGCAAGGTTGGCACTGACGATGCTGACGGCATTGACATGGCTTACCGTGTGCTGGCTGACCACGCCCGCACCATCACCATTGCTCTGTCTGATGGAGGTAGACCTGACAACACTGGAAGAGGGTAAGTGTGTGTGTCTGTGTGTGTGTGTGTGTGTGTGTGTATAAAGTTGAAGCACCAAAAACATCTGTATTTCATTTTATTTGTATGTCATTTTATTTAAATCTTGCCATTATTGCATTTGCTTTATCCAGCATTGCATGTGTCCCAACACCTTCTGAAGCAATTGTGTTCCTGAAGTGTCCATCAACGTGTTTCTTTTTGTGTGTGTGTGTGTGTGTGTGTGTATCTGTCCATAGTTACGTGCTGAGGAGGATCCTGAGGCGTGCGGTGAGGTACTCTCATGAGAAGCTGGGGGCCCAAAGAGGTTTCTTTGCCTCTCTTGTGGACGTGGTGGTGGAATCTCTGGTGAGAACCCACTCGGCCCTTTTTTTTTTTTTTTTTTTTATGTGTCCCTTCCAACTGTCTCCCTGCTTGTACAGTGTTGCCATTTCCTTCTGTGTCTCTAGACGTTTGTGTTGTGCACCTGGTCTTAGGCTTGTTTCATTGAGCCCAGGCCTTGGGAGGTATTTGCTGTTTAAAAGGCAGAGGGCCACAGTATTTGTATTCAAACCCCTCTTATTTCTTACACTTCATATCTGGTTTCTCATTAGGGTGATGCCTTCCCTGAGCTTAAGAAAGACCCTGACATGGTGAAGGACATCATTAATGAAGAGGAGGCGCAGTTCCTGAAGACTCTCAGCAGAGGGCGCCGTATCCTAGATCGCAAGATCCAGAGCCTGGGAGAGAGCACTACCATCCCTGGTGAGAAACAACCCACTTGTTTTTGTTTACATTGGGAGCAATAGTCAGTTTACATCAGTAAGGCTACATTGATGCTGGAAAATAATTTTCTGCCTTTAAGTTGAAAATTGTTAATAGACATGTTAAAGGTGCTCTATGAGATGTTTCAGGATTTTAGCGCAATATCATTTTTATCTTAAATCGTAGGCATCTCCTTTTGATCGGCTAGCTTTCTGCCCACCGAATACACTATGAAAATACCCGGTTTCGATAGACAACAGAGGAGCTATAATGCTCAAACCTGAGTGGTGTATTCAAACAAACACTATCGACAGGGGGATCTGAACTTAAACATAACAAACAATGGGCAACCAATTTGTAACAAGATGGCATGGGAGTTAATGCGAGTCCTCTACCTCTCTTGTTGTCGATTGGTTGGCCGAAGTTTGTTGTGTTTAGGTTTGTTTTGAGTGTTTGTTTTTAGTATTACATCCTCTGTGTTGTCTTTCAAGACGAGTAAAATAAGGAATGATGTACATCTGAAATAAACAGTACAAACAATATGAACAGTATATGAAGAACACAACAAACCTGCAACTACTGTCTTTACCAGAAAATAGATCTTGAACTAATTTTGTCATGTTGCCCATATTCCTTTATTTCCTCTTGCTCCATCTGCACAGGAGACACAGCCTGGCTGCTGTACGACACCTACGGCTTCCCCCTGGACCTCACAGCCCTGATTGCGGAGGAGAGGGGGATGGGGGTGGACATGGACGGCTTTGAGGAGGAGAAAAAGGCTGCTCAGGTGAGGAAAGAGAGCGAGCGAGAGACAGGTGGGGATGGAGCACAAAGCAAAGCTTGTGTGACCGCTTGTACTCTGATATGGGCGGGAAGAACAATCAAGAATCAAAGGCTTTAATCTTGTATTATCAATCGTGGAAATAGTGTTGAAAGAGACAACACAGTTCTACATAGTTCACCTCATTACAATACGCTTGAAATGGGTTCTCGCACAGTAAATATCTCCACCACCAAGCTAAACAATGATGGTATATCAGTATATTATTAACATTTTTCTTAAAATTCCCTATCTGCAGCTGAAGTCCCAGGGCAAAGGTGCTGGAGATGCTGACCATATCATGCTGGATATCTACGCCATCGAGGAGCTGCGGAACAAGGGCATCGCTGCCTCAGATGACAGCCCAAAGTACAAGTACAGTTCCGATGAAGGCGGTAGCTATGGTGAGCGGAGAAGATCGGTCTTTGGAGCCCTGAAGTCTTAAGCTTTTATTCACCCCTCATGTGTAGCAATTTTTCCATCAATTTTTTAGTCAATTTTATTTTGTCGCACTTTGTTTTGCACTACCAATGGGTATATCTTTGTAATTGCTGCAAATATACGACTCAGTGGTCTTGCATCGCTAACTCCCCTGCTAGTGTTTGCCTGTCTGGATGCATCTTTATTAACAGTCTCTCATCCTTTCTGAGACGTGGGAGGTCGGTTGCATGCGGTGTTAAGAACTGGGGTTCGAGGACAGTGAGTGTAGATGGAGAGTGAAGGCTACTTGATTATGCCTTTATTCATTTATTTATGACGGATCCACCCCAGACGCAGCGCTTTCAAAATAACTCCGGCCCCAGCGCTCGTCGAAGTTGTTTGTTTAACAAGCGCAGAGTAGGTCGGTAAACATCAGTTTCATAATAACTCTCAACTCCAACTCCTAGCCCAGTGAGCACTCCAGTGTGTTGGCCTCAAGATTTGGATCTACAAAAATGGGAGCAGCGTTGTGTTTTTTGGAACGCCAGTTTGAACTTGTTCAGAGAAAATAACATGGCCTTAAGTCTTCCGTGCATATCTATTTTAAAATGCTTTAAAAAAAGAAGGCTTACTCTCTTAAATGAGTCTGACCTTAAGTGTCTGTGTCTGTCCATGTGTTGAAGTTTGTGGCTGTATGGGTGACCCTGTGGTGATCCCTTGTGCTGTGTTTTGCTGTGGCCAGACTTGGAGCAGGTAGTTGGCACAGTGCTGGCCCTGCGGCGAGAGCGGATGTTCGTGGACGAGGTGACCACGGGCCAGGAGTGTGGAGTGGTGCTGGACCAGACCTCCTTCTACGCCGAGCAGGGCGGGCAGACCTTCGACGAGGGATACATGCTGCGCGAGAACGACTCTGCAGAGGATGTAAGGAAGTGTGTGTGTGTGTTAGGGCTGGGTGATTAATCGAATAAAACCAATCGAAATCGACATTCAGAACCTATAATCGATCACATTTTTCTAGGTCAAATATTTCAATGAATTTCCCTTTAAAAACGCTGCAGCATGTGGAGTCACGTGACCCCGCTCCATTACGTTACATTATTCCACCGACATGTGGAGCATGGAGAACTTAAACACTGAGACAACTGAGCAACCAGAGCAGCTTGGACCAAAGAAGACATTGATGCTCAATAAATAATAATAATGAAAATGTGTGTGTGTGCGCGTGTGAGTGTGTGTGTGTGTGAGGCTTTGGGCGAAATGGGGGGGGGGGGGGACAGTGTTTGCAGTAACGATAATTTGTCAACATCTTTAAAAATTGAATTGTTTTGTAAGAGCTCTAAGCCACCTTAAAGTTTCTTACAGAACAATGGACCCAATGTTTAACAAAAAATACTTTTTGTAGTCTAACTAGCTTGAGTGCACCACACATATTTGAGTACACATAGCGCATGGTAAAAGATTTATGTGTGTCACTCATATAACTGTTTTGTTCATTTTTAATACAACAGGAATATCACATAGTACTGTAATAAGGCAAAAACAAGGCAAAAAAATCAGAGACGTCCATCTCAATATTCTACCATACCTGCAAGATTTCCTTTAAATAAGTAACACTAAGGAAGGAAATTGCTAATTGGCCTGCACATTAACCATCATGTTTATTATCTAGCTTGTTAGCCATCGCTGCTGCACTACAGTAGGTGCTGAATGTGTTTTTATTCAAACAAATCTAAACGAATGAATTCTATTTAAATTACTTTTCATGAGTCGTTCCTTTATGATGGCTATACTGCCGTTCTACAAAGAAAATGGCGTGGCCTTAATCAACGTTAACAATACTAGTATGGGGAAATGGAGAACACTTTATCTGAAGCCTACTCTCTGGTATGGATGACGGCCAGGGAAGTCATTGTGTTTGGCTTCAATGCTTCAGACCTTCTGTAGTGCTCAGTAAGGTCTGGATGCGACTAATTGTTGTTTTTGGCAAATTCATTTATATTTAAACTTTACATAGTATATTTGCACAGCAAAAACAACTGCAATATTATTGCCCACCCCCTATTGTGTGTGTGTGTGTGTGTGTGTGTGTGTGTGTGTGTGTGAATATCTATTTGTATATCCTCCATTTGTTTGCTCATGCGTCCTATTTACTACTACTGTGTGTGTGTAGAGGATGGAGTTTACAGTGAAGAACACACAGGTGCGTGGAGGCTATGTGCTGCACGTGGGGACAGTCTATGGCACACTGAAAGTCGGGGACCGCCTCACCCTACATGTCGATGAGGTAACGTTTTTTTGCTATTTATTTGAGGTGTGTGTGCGTGCGCGCGCTTGTTTCTTGAAGTAACATGAGTTTTCGAGCTTATTTGAGGGGTGTGTGTGTGTTGCACTGAAGAGCACTCTTCAGTAGCATGACTGATGATCCTCTCTTGTGGTCCCTCAAATCCTCTCCTCCCTCAGGCTCGTCGTAGGCCCATCATGAGTAACCACACCGCCACGCACATCCTGAACTTCGCCCTGCGTGGGGTGCTGGGGGAGGCGGACCAGCGCGGATCCCTGGTGGCCCCTGATCGCCTGCGCTTCGACTTCACCGCCAAAGGAGCCCTCACCACCGGAGAGGTGCGCAACACGGAGGAGATCGCCTGCACCATGATCCGGGACAACAAGGTCAGGAGTTACCGCATGTGTCTGTCTCTGCGTGTCTGTCTCTG
>JAGFZM010000984.1:39951-60312 GCA_017657215.1 Limnothrissa miodon
GGTTCCGTGGCGTTTATCATGAATAAAGGAGAATTCGGAGGCTGGAGATAAGTGCCTGCATCTGTTTTTGCGTGTTAGTCTCATGTGGGTTGTTTGAGGATATTTGTGTTTTTGTTTGGTCGAGGCGGCGGTGTGGGGTGGGGTGGTGGGGGTTGTTATGGTGTTACTAAGTGGGATTCAGGCCTACCGGATTTTTACTGATCTCAGGTTTTAGTGCATTAGGCTTCTAATCTATGTGTTTTGATCTTCTTAAGATCCAAAGCCTCTTAATGAGGTGAAGCAAAGGCGATGTGTAATCACCCGACATCTCCCGATCAAACGTATAGACATATAAATGTTCGCCATAGACAGCAGACAGATTCTGAGACCTTTTCTGTCTCCGTTTGATGAAACTGCCTGGGGTTCTATTTAGTAGCAGGCTATGTCAACACTGCAGAAGGGTTATGTAACACTTTATTATAAAATATCGATAATTATGATTCCTCATAAACATTATTGAAATGCGTTTGCTCCAAAAGAACCTGGAAGCATGTCACTGAGGGAGAAGGAAAGAGAGAGCTCATGCTCTTTTTATCGGCTGGCTCAGAAGAATGAATTAATCAGGCAAATAATGGCTACGACGAGGAGGAGTGGAAAAAAGAAAGTCTGGGGAGCTCCACTTTGCATTGAAATGGAGTCTGATTGGCTTCCTTGGTAGCCGAGGCTATTTACCTGCATTAGCCATCATCTCTCCAGCGCACCCAAGTGTGGCTCCCATACGGATCAATGAGAGCAGTTGCCATCCTAGTGGCAGCAGGCCAAGCAAACAGCACTGAGAGGGTACAGGCCAGATGGACAGACACAGACTTTGAGAGATAGACCACCAAGCCTGCTTAAAATGGGCACCGTTTGATTGGCGATGAGGCGGTAGTGTGCACATCCCTCGATGATGTGCAGGGAATGGATAATGCTACACATCTTGCCTGACGAAGACCGAGTAGGGTCGAAACGTTGCAGCAGCACCATTAAAGATTATGGGAGTTTCATAAGTGGCATTCCTTTTTTTTGTTTAGGACTGTTTCATTGGCGCCTTTAAATGTAAAGACCCTGAAATGCACACCGAAAACAAATTCTCATTTAGGACAGCACCAAGCTTATAATAGAAAGACAACACCCATGCCTAAATTGTTTGTCATGTGTCACAATCATGTGTCTTTTTTTAAAGACAATAAAAGGAGATGGAGAAGTAGAAAGTAACAATGAAAGTTTCTATAGTTTTCTGTATTATCTGCCGAAAAATAACTGTCAAAGAGAGAGAATGGGTGATGGTGAGGCGAGGGGGGTGGGGGGGGGGGGGTGTTCGGTTGAGAAAGCACAGCCCCGAGACGGATCGATGGCAGCGCTGCTGCACACACACCTCCTCGCCGCCCTTCTCTCCCTCGTTCTTTTGTCATCTTTCACGCCCCTCTGCCCTGCTTTCGATTTTTCCACCAGGCAGGAAGTCTTTAACACCCCAGCTTGTCTCTGGGGAAGGTATTAGAGGTGCTGCTCTCCTGAGTCTTTCTTTAAACAGCCTCAGTGTTCTGTCGTGCTCATCAGAGTCGCACCTTTCTTTCTCTTTTGCGCTTGGGTCTTTGTACATCAAAAGCGAATGGGAACATGTTCCCCGCAGGGCAATCAATCCCAGGCAAAGGGAGGAGGCCCAAACATATTCATCCACATCACAGAACCGTGACTGAACGGTTCCGTACACAACGGCCTTTCTTTCAATCTCTCCTTCTTTCCCTGATCTTCTTCTTCCTCTGCACAATTCCAGAGCAGCACACTGAATGAATACATACACACACGTTTCCTTTCATCCCCCAACCCTCCACCCCTCCCCTCCACCCCCTCACTGCCGCCACCCCCTCTTTGGTCTGGTACCTCATGATGTAGTTGTGTTTGTCGATGAGCGGGCCGTATCCCGCCCCGCGCAGGTTCCCAGAATTCCCCACCACGGCACAGCGCAGGCAGCGGCCTGGGTCCCAGGAACCGTATGGGGAACGTCCAGGGATCACCTGGAAGAGCCGCAGCAACACCTGCTGGATACTGTGGGGCTTGAACTGGGGCTGTAGCATCTGCGGGAGAGGGAGAGGAGAGAGAGAGAGTTAGAAAGAGTGGGAGAGAGAAAAGAAAGGGAAAGAGAGAGAGAAAGAGAGAGGGGGGGGGGGGGGGGGTGACAGTAATGCAGTGATAGAAAGACAGAGAAACCAGGGAACAAAATGAGAAATTATGATCAAAAAGAAAGCAAGAAAAAGAGTTCGTCTTATACCTCTGGGCCTCACAACTGTTCCTGAGCAGAGTCAGACATTCAATTAGACCTACACACAAGACATCTTAATATGAAAGCAAACCAGAAGGCCGTCCTACTTCATATTTAATCCATCTCACTCAAACGAGGAATGCAGAAGGGGAAACGGAGAGATAGAAAGAGGGGAGGAGGGAGAAGAGAGATGAAGTTAAGGAGTAGAATCTGAAAGACCATGGGTGAAAAAAAGAGAGGTAGAAAAAGAGAGGTTTGAGAGAAGATAAACATTGAGAAATGGCAGAACGGGTAGATGGGAGGGGAAAAGAAAAAGAAAGGGATGCGGAGTGCAGGAGAGAGATAGAGAGAGAGAGAGTGTGTGGGCGGGAGAGAGAAAAGTGTGTGTGTGTTTTTGTCAGGTTTCACAGTAACCTCAACTCAACACCTGCTCTAACAACCCTCAACACACTCACAAACAAATAAACAAACAAACTCACAGATCACGAGTGCCAGAACTCACACAGGAAAACACACACACACACACACACACACACGCAGTAAAACAACCCTGTCTACATTACAATTCCACTCCAGCTCCCACTGGCAGTCCCTTCCTTTCATCTCCCCCTTCCACTTCCCCCACCTCCTTTTCTCTGGGCCTCTTTCTGTCTCTCTCTCTCTCTTTTCCTCTCTCTTTCCTTTCCCTTTTTTTGTGACACCCCCACCCCCATTTTCTCTTTCTCTTTGCCTGTTCCTATCTCTTCTTCTGTTTTCCCTTGTCTCCTCCATCATTTTTCTTTTCCTTTCCTTCTCTCTCCTCTCTCTATCTTTTCTTCTTCACATTCTTTCCTGTCTATCCCTTTATCTCTCCCTCTCGCCTGTTCCCATTCTGCACTCTCACCTTCTCTCTTACCCCTTGCTCTCCTCTCTTTTTCCTTTCCTTCTCTCTCTCCTCTCTCTCTATCTTATTCTGTACATTCTTTCCTGTCTCCTTTCATCTCCCCTGTGCTCCCCTGTTCACCTCTTGCTCTCCTTCTCTCTCCCTCCCTCGCTCCCTCTCTCCTTCCCTGAGGCCAGTTCCTGGCTCTGCCCACCAAAGCTCTGCCGGGGCCACTAATTATTGGCAGATGTGGCGTTGGCATCGGGAGCCCGCTTTCTTGCGCTCTACTTTCTGACAATGCCAACGCCAGTTCCAACACACACCTACACACACACACACATCCCTCTCTGTAGGCACACAGTGGGGGCCCACAGAGGCAAAGCAGATGTAAGAGGTTTCTAGAGATCCCAACAAGCAGACAAACAGTTTGTCAACGCTAAGCCTTAACCTCTGTTTGGACATCTCTGTGGCTCTCTTTTTCTACAAACTCCTTCTCCCCCATGTCTTCTATTAAATCTTTTATCCCTCCCTCCTCTTCCTCTCCACACACACACACACACACACACACACACATATTTATTATGCATTATTTAGTTGCTTGGCAGCGGTCTGCCCAGGAGGTCTGTCTGAGTTTGCAGTTCTGTGCGTCAGCCGACCGCCACTCTTTCGGCGAGGTGTGTTAACCCAGGGAGGGACGCGAGCTACAGCCACAAGTGTTACGTAAATGTATGTGTATGTACAACAGCCAAGTGGAGCCCAACCTTGCTGCCACTAATGATTTAATGCGTCCTGCTTCATGTTTTCCAGAGGCAGCTGGCTGTTCTGCGCTGCCTGGAACGAGGCGCAGAGTTTGGCTGATGCACTGCTTTTTCATGTTCAGACATTACTCATGTCCTCTCCAGAAATGACCCAGCCTCTGGTCCAAACCTACCCCCACCCCCACCCTCACCGGGACCGGCGGACTCAGCTCTCCCTGAACCCCTGCAAGAGGATGGGAGGGGACAGGAGGGGTGGGGCGGTGGGGGTGGCTGGAAAGATGGACACCATAAAACAGGGGTCCCCAACTAAATTAGCAAGAGGTCCATATCTCGATCCGCCCAGTGGATGAGGGTCCGGCTATGCCTAAAACCTAACAATAATTCAGTTTTCTGTCCTTTAATTGCAACCATGTCAACAAATTGACAAAAACTGTCTTTATCTTTAAAATTATTCAACTGATTTTGCTGGAATTTATATGTTTCTTAACTTCCTTTCAGTGCAAATCTTCAAATGTAAACATTTCAACATCAATAACAGCAACAGGAACCATAAGTAAACACTGAATGTACATTCAGTAGGCCTATTGCAAACAGCTGCTATTGCACATACCCTTGCAAACATTGTATTTCAAAAGGCTGATTGGCCAATATCGACCTCATCATGCATTATACCGTATAAAAATGTGAAATAAAAATTGCATTAGTGCAACCAAAAATAATTATATTTTTATAAACAATATATCAAAGCAAACAAGAAGGCCGTCCTACTTCATATTTCATATTCCCTCTCACTCAAACGAGGAATGCAGAAGGGGAGACAGAGAGATAGAAAGAGGGGAGGAGGGAGAAGAGAGATGAAGTTAAGGAGTAGAATCTGAAAGACCATGGGTGAAAAAAAGAGAGGTAGGACATTTGAGAGAAGATAAACATTGAGAAATGGCAGAACGGGTAGATGGGAGGGGGAAAGAAAAAGAAAGGGATGCAGAGTGCAGGAGAGAGATAGAGAGAGAGAGAGTGTGAGGGCAGGAGAGAGAAAAGTGTGCGTGTGTGTGTTTTTGTCAGGTTTCACAGTAACCTCAACTCAACACCTGCTCTAACAACCCTCAACATACTCACAAACAAATAAACAAACAAACTCACAGATCACGAGTGCCAGAACTCACACAGGAAAACAAGCAAGTTTGGTAGGTCAGTGTGAAAAATTAGCATGGACACTGGGAGTCCATCTTATAAATCTGGGTAGGAATGGAGTCAAAGCAATTCTCAGACATGCATGTGTAACAGGCTTAGTGTTTCCACTTGTTAGAGTGTAAAACAGTGTTCTGCACCTTTAAGAACCAGTAGTTATGGGAATGATGCATTTTGTTATTTCCAGTTCATTTTGCCTGCGCAAATGTGGAAGCATCAAGTAGGGAAGTTGTGTGCAAATGTGGCAGCATCAAGTAGGGAAGTTGTGTGATACCACTTCTTTGTCTGTCTTCAGAATAATAAAAACCCTCAACTGGGAGTTTGTGTGTTTGTAATTACACAACGCATCTGTTACAAATGCACATGGTCATTGGTCAGTTGTGAGCGGTAGCTACTTCTTCTCAATGATGTTTAGCGTTGAGAAATTGTTAACGTGGAGACTACACTGCCACTTTGTGAAGTGCAGGAAACTTATACTGTAAGAAACAAATAAGACACACGGACCTTGTAGAACTCGATGACGGCAAAATCAAGCCATAAGCCTTTGTCCACTCATCTCGAAAGATGCTGTTTTCAGTGTCCACTTTAAACATTTTTGAAAGCGCCATAATCCATTCATAATGTTTACAAGCCAAAGTTTGTGATCTCTCCCGACAGCGGCCAGAGCTCTGTTCTCTTCGCAGCTCAAGCGGACAAGCCACAAACATAGCAGCCCTCGCTCATACACTGTCGAGAAAAAATAATTTATATATTTTTATTTCCGTACTTTTTAACAAATATGTTTGGAGGTCCGGATAAAAGGGTCTTGGGGTCTGGACCCGGGCCGCGGTCCGCCAGTTGGGGACCCCTGCCATAAAACCTTTACAGTGCAGCAAGATGTAATGTAAAGCAGTTTGATGCCTGGACTAGGGTCACATGATCGCCTTTACAAAGTGAAGTACAACTTCAAAAGCATAGCATACTACTCTGCAAAACAGCATTTTAAAGGCATACTGTGTGTCTATATTATAAGTAACACATTGTTGTAAACGCTGTTCTGTACTACACCATGTGTGCTAACATCATAGCAAAGTACACAGTCCAAACAAACCCATTGGTGAAGTAAAACTGGCTGACTTACCACCCACCAGTAGTAGACATCTGAGGGCAGCTGGATGTTGTCCCGCGTCCACACCGGCGAGATGTCGGGGTCGTAGTTTTCATCGAACCAGTCGGAGATGCCCGGGTCAGCCACACAGCGCGGGCACGCACACGTCCTCTGCTGGATTCCGTCTACCGGGCCGGGTCGATGCGCGCCCACGTAGTTGGGCACCAGCTTGACCCGCCGGGCCTCCTCCCAGCCCTGAGCGTCCAGGTACGGCAGCCCACCGGCGCCCCCGCGCAGCGAGAAAGAGAACAGCAGCGAGGTGAGAAAGAGGAGTCCCAGGGTGGCCAGCAGCACCCACATACGTAGGGAGCAGCGAAGGCCACCCGATGCCGGACGGACGCTTCTCTCCCCCGCGCCAACGCTACCGCTGCTCCCCAGCAGAGGGCGCAGGTCCCCGGGTCTCTGCGCTGCCCACACCCATGCCCCCCAGCCCGAGCCCGAGCCCCTGCCCTCCCCTGGCGACACGCGCCCCCCCCAGTTCCATGCACCTGCCCCTGCCACTGTCCCCAGCCTGTGCCCGGGCACACACTGCCTACAGGTGGACTCACACACACACGCACACCGAGCCACGGGGAAAGAATTGGCTGGGGTTTTCTGCCAGAGATAACACACACACGCACACAACCAAAGAGACACACAGCAGAGAGAGAGAAAGAAAAGAGTTACACAATCACTCTCTCTCAATGTCCTCTGTCTTTGCCATGCTAGGCCACCGTCACAGGAAACAGCTCATAAATGGTGAAATCTGAATCTTTCTCCTCGTCCGCTGCCAATCCACGGACGGCTCCCTGGTCTGCCAAGCCCAGAGCCCATATGCAAGTCTGGCACCAGCGCTTGCCGCGCCAAGAGCCTCAGCACAGGACGCACTGCTCTCCGTCTCTTGGCGCCCGTCCGTCCGTCCGTGTGTTCCCTCTGAGCCGGGAGCCAGCCGATAGCTCTGAGCCGCCCAGTGCTTGTCTCAACACCAGCCCCTTTCACTTCCTCTCCCGACACTGCGTACTGTTCCTCCACCCACACCACACACTGCACCCCACCACCAACTTCACCCAGACACCAACCCAGACACCCACCAGCTAGTCTGCTCTCTTCTGCTCTTTTTTTTGTTGTAGCTGAAAGACGCTCAGCAGGTCTATAATGTCTGTGTATGTCTGCCTGCCTGCCTGTCTGTCTGTCTGCTCGTCTGCCTGTCTGTCTGCTCGTCTGCCTGCCTGTCTGTCTGTCTGTCTGTCTGTCTGCTCGTCTGCCTGTCTGTCTGCCTGCCTGTCTACTTGCCAGGTTTTCTCGTCCAGCTCAGTCCAGTGCAGTCACACTAAAACACTTCACAGACTTGTAATTACAGCAGGCGGAGGGAGGAGGAGTCTTCCCGTGGCCTCAGACCAAAGACCTGTCGCCAAGAGGCCGCTCTGGGCATCTGGAGCAGAAGAAAAAGAGAAATGCTTTCCAGCAATTCTCTCTCTCAGTTTCCCCTCCCACAACTCACTCACTCACACACAATAACCACCTCTCTTTCTGCCTCTGTCGCTTCTCGTTCCTTCCTTTCACCTTCCTCACTTCTGAAGATGAGTTATTTCTCCTCTCTCCCTTGCTCTGCACAGATGGTTGGGTCTTCCTTTTCAGGTCTGCTGTGGAAGTTCTTAAAAGAACGTGGAAGTCTCAAGAGGCTTGCTGCTGCTGGCACTGTCTGCACTATGCACTTCCCTACTCTCTCCACTCGCTCGGATGCTACGGACACCTGATCGGATGGCGAGTGCTGTTACGCTCAGACCCAACGAGCCTGTGCCCTATGCTGCGTACTGTAGGCTGCTGCGGCAGAGGACATTAAACTGCCCTCCAGAGGCCCTGCCCCCAATGTCAACTCGTGTCTCAGGGGGCGTGGTCCAGTGGGCATCCCGAGCCAGATGGACACCAAGGATCAGCCAATGAGCAATCGCAAACTCTCTGTTGACATCCTTTTAAGGCCATGGGAAATTAAAAATAAACAAATATATATATATATATATAAATAAATAGAGGGAAAAAAACTGATGAAACTCAAATTATGCAAGATGGCAGATGAGCAGAGCTAAAAGAAAACAAATCCAAACAATCAAAAACTTAAAGACCACAGAGGGATTAAAACAGGCTCTTAGAAAAAAAGATTTGACAAGTTTGAAACAGCTTAAGGAGGGACAGCCCAAGCACAAATAGGAGGCAACAACTGGCTGAACTCAGAGAACAATTGAGTTGGATGTCTTTGTCTTAAGTGAGCATCAAGGCAGTTGCTATTTGTGGATATGTGTTTGTCTGTGCCTGTGTGTGCGCGTTTCTGCCACCACAGCAGAGGTGGCCTGATGTGAATGTGTGCAGATTCTAACAAGGGTGTGTGTTTGTGTGTGTGTGTATGTGTGTGTGTGCAGGAGGAGGGGTGCTGTTCAGCCGTGACCCATTGGCATCCCTAATCTCCTAATCCCTAATCTATGTGACCACCAGCGTGCCCACTCAAAGTCTTTCTCTGCCAGGCTGCTGCCCGCTGTTGGGCCCGTTGCCCAGTGCCCGAATCAGGCTCGCTCTCTCGCCGCTGGCTGGGTTGGCTCTACCCTGGGGCTGCCAGCTGGTGATCAAAATCCTCTCATAGTACCTGCCGTCCAGACACAGAGTCCATCAATCTGTCCTGACTGGCATGGGTGACCACTGGCAGGCCTCTGGTGCAAATCTGTGTGTGTGTGTGTGTGTGTGTGTGTGTGTGTGTGTTAGATGAGGGAGGATGTTCTGGTGAACCGTCCAGCTCTGGTGTCCTCTCCTGTGGTGTGCTGCAGTGGCATCGCTTCCCACCCGTCTCCAGAGAAGCTCCAGTTCTCCTCACGCACCTGTGAAGACACAATAGCCAAGCTCAGATGAAAGGCAAGGGCAGTGCATGAAAATGGAGAGAACAGAGAGAGAGAGAGAGAGAGAGAGAGAGAGAGAGGGACAGAGAGAGGGGGGAAGGAGGGAAGAGATAAAGATGAGAAGGGTTTAGGTTTAGTGCTTGAAATTCAAAATGAAAGCGAGTCGTGCCAGGCGGTTCTTTGATGGTGGTTTTCCTTCTGCCCGCCAGACCATTGCTGAATTTACATTCGCCTCTGGGAGCATTACCTCTGCTTGACTTAACATGCAGCCCAGGTGATGGAGGGAACCTCCATGTGAAAGACTCCTCTCTTTCTAGCCTTCAATCTCTTTTTATTCTCTCTCTTTCTCTCTTTCATTTCCCGTTTTTTTAATCCTCCTTCCAGCACCACCTCCCTCAGCCTCTTTCTCTCACCCCCTTTCTTTCTCTTCCTTCCCCCCTCCCTTTCCTGACCCTCTCTTTTTCTCTCTGCCTTTTCACAGTCTCTTTCTCCTCTTCCACCTCCTCCCCTGTGGCCTTTCGGCTGGATAAACTTTCAGATTTCTCTGCATGTGGCGCCGATGCCCATTTCACACCTGATGAGGTGCTGCCACGTGCACAGCAGGGGTGCTCCGTACACCTCTCCTGGCTCCAAGACACCTCGGAGGTCCACTGCAGCCATTGGCTAAGGGCTAGGCCAGGCTGAGGAAGGCCAGGCTAGGCTACGCGAAGGCAGGGCAGTGAGAGGAAAGAAATTGATGACAGGAGCCACAATCTGGGTCTGACAGGGTGGCCAGCATGGCGATCCTCACGCTCTGGCAGGCACGATGCCCTTTATGTGACAATATGCAGTACCACACACACAAGAGCACACACACAGATACACAATTTCCATTTCTCCCTATCATACACACACACATGCACACGCACACACACACACACACACACAAAAAAAAAATCAGCCACCGTATCTTTCTCAATCTAACAAACAGACAGACACACAAACACACACACATATATTTTGAACAGGGCTTAGAGTAAACTCTTACTTTCACAAACCCTTATTTTCAATAAGTTTTTAGTTAGAGTGTTGTTAAATAGTATAAAACTAACAAGTTTGCTACGGTGTTCCCAAGTGAATGTACTTCATCTGAGCAAACATTCATAAATCTTTTATTTTTACACTGTGCCTCTGACAGCACATAATTTCTCCTTTCTTGTTCATCCCTCTTTTTCTTTTCCTTTCCACTTGTTTCTTTCATCACATCTCTTTCTCTGATGCATCCCTGTGTGTTTCTGTGTGGAATGTGCTTCTATGTTGAAGCCTTCTCTGGTGACAGATACTTTCTCTCAGAAACACAAAGCCTCTCTCTTCCCTGTGCCTCTTTCCCTCCACTCTGTCTGAGACTATAAAATAAGTGACTGACACTGGCATTCAACATAGGAGCTAAAAAAATACACTCATGAAAAAAAAAACGCTTCTTCATATTTCAAACTCTTATCTGAGAGTTACTGCATCTTGAAAAATACTGCCAGCAACACAAACTAATCTTCTAACTAATCTAAAGTCTTTATACTCAATTGTTAAAATAACTATCCAATAAGGGCCCCCCTTTCCCATTATATGGTGCATTACATTATCAAATCCATCATCTCAGCAGAGAAACAATCTAAGTTACCATGGCTACCTGAAGGACATCTCTGCACCACACCAGTGGCCATATGAACTCCTCAAGGACATTGCCAGGGAGAGACAACATTGGTGAGCCATGTTGCTGTTAAAGGAAAATAACACACACACAGAACCATTCAGTCACCAGGAATAAACCCTTGCAGAGCAAAGGAGCCCCGACAGCAAGACAAAGTGGCGAATGTGGCCGGTGGTCTCCTCTGAGCCAGACAGGTGGCTGGTGCAGACTGCAGTAGGCCACTGCAGCCCAAGATTAGATGACAGGCAGGCAGGAGGGCTTGGCTCTGGGTGGCAAGCACTGAGCTCCGCCTCTCCTCTCCTCTCGTCACCGCTCTGTTCCGATCCGCTGGGCTCGGTGCCGGGCTGTGATTGCATGCGTGGGCGAAAAGCTAAAGCTCGGATAATGCCCTCCTTTGTTCCCAATTAGAAAAATGAATTGTAGATTACATTTTCTCCCGCAAGCACTGCATTAGTTCCTTAAAGCTCCTGCCTCACTATGTCCTTGAGCAATGAGCTTAAGGAGAGAGAGAGAGGGGGGGGGGGGGGATGAGACAAGTGGAGGAGTGGTACATGATATAAAGAGGAAGAAAGTGCAGTTGAGAATAAGAATGAAAGAGAGATGGATGTGTGGGGGTGATAGAGGGGGTGGGGGCAGTGGCTGGGTGGGATGCGTGAGGAGCACACCTGACATGATGAATGTTTTTCTCCCCCTTTGTTATCAGCAGTCGCTGTGATGGCCTCTGGCATCGCACACATGCTGCACTGGAATTCCTCACCTCAGGCACCAGATTTTTCCCACCCAGCATCACTCACATGGTGACAACAAGACACACTGACCATCCTTACATACCACTCATGCAATACACACACACACACACACACACTACGCACACACACACTACGCACACCCACCGACACACAAAAACAACCCCTCATGCAAACATAAACACTCAAATTAATAGCTTGTTTCGCCTTGTATCCCTTCTGCCTGCTTAACACACACACACACACAGACACACAGACACACCTGTATGCCCAGCCAGAGCACCAACAGACTGTGAGTCATGGCCACTGTGCCATCTCTTTGCTCTCTCCCTCAACTAGAGGTGATTTTTCTGTGGGCTTACATCCACTGAATCATTCATTTCATGTCACAGCGCCATTCGGTAATGGAGCAACACCCCGGCCACTTACAAAGACATTCACACACACACACACAATGGACACATGCACCTGACACACAGACATACACACACCAGACACACACACAGAGACATACACACACCAGACACACACACAGAGACATACACACACCACACACACAGACAGACAAGAAGCAGGCAGGCAGCAGTCTCCAGCTGACAAAATTGATTTGGCTCGAGACATAATGCAGGGCCACTTCAAATAAAAAGACGGTCGGTTCGTGTGGGCGCAAACGCTGTTAGATGAGATTGATTTGGCCTCGGTCAACAAACTTAACGACAACAACAAACAGCCGCACCCACAAACAAACACACAAACAGCTGTGGTAGGCTCCACACACAAACACATCTCCACGGCAACGGGCGAGCGTGAGGCTGGCACAGCTCTTGTGGCTGTCCTCCTGCAGCTGTTGAGACATCTGTCTGACTCTGACCTCCCACCACCCTGTCTTAACGACCTCGGGCGGCCATCTGACACGTGTCCACAAACACACACACACATTCTTCTTTTAACCCTTTTCCACACGCACACACACACACACACACACACACACCTCTTCTTTTAACCCTTTTCACATCCACACACCCTCATTTATATTTCTCTTGGATCTGTCTCTTGTTATCCTTTCAATCTCTCTTTATGTCAAACAGACAAGCACTCATACATTGTGTCACACACACACACACACGTGTACACACACACACACACAGTGACACCTGCGGCCACCTTGAAGAGAGGTCTGAGCAATAACGCACTGAGCACACCATGGCTCTGTGTTTGAACTCTCACATTTACAGTGGGGAACAGAGCGTTCTGACAGGCTAATGGCAAGCGGCTGGCCACCGACGTTCAAGACAGCACACACTCACATACACACACACACCACACACACTCAAGAGTACCCAGGCTGCACAAACACAACTCTGTCAGCAGTGCTGTCCATTTGACTCTGATCAAAAAAAGAAAAGAAAAAAACACACACACACGGTTCCTTCTAGAACAGCCTCCTTCTGAACAGCTAGTGTCTGTCCCTCCGGTGGATTGAACAGTTAAGAGCGTCAGTTTGCCACTGCACAAAAGGAACTCTGCTCTCTGATCAGTAAGTGACACAAGCCTCTCTAGTAGCGGCCTAGCTAGTTGTCCCGCCAGCGGGTTTAAGAGTTAACGCCACAGCCGTAGGAAAACAGTGTTTTCTAGCCTCGGGGGATTAATCTCATCATAAAATAGTCATTTTCAATGGCTTAGACCAAAGGCCTAATCTAATTTCATGTTTAATGGATTAAATCCTTCTAAATCTGCACGCATTGATGCCTTTTAAATGATGCGCGTGGGCAACAGATCACAAGTAATTCCCTTGAGAACGAAACGCGGAGGCACAATCTTTCGGGATTTGACACTAAAAAAATGTTTATAACACATACTTCAATCACAAGTAACTATTTGGATGTGCAGTCCACCCGCCGAGCACAGGAAGTCTGCCATCCTCAGCTCAACCCTCGGCAGTCACAAGCGAGAGAGACAAGGGGTCTGTGTGTGTGTGTCAACTCTTGTCTCAGCTCAGGATGAGAGACACAACAATTACATCTCTCAAGGTCCTAAGCACACATCCTTTTCTAGCCACCTTAAATTATCTCAGCTAGAAGCACGGTCCGTTTTAAACACCGTCCGCTCATTTTCCTCCAAGCTCTTTCTATAGGGCAAATGAAACTGCTAAAAGCAATTCTTTAACTTTCAAGCCATCTGCTGCCCTGGATTTCCCATTAATTGCTGTACGTCTCAGTCTTTGCATTACTGACAAGAAATGAGGACTGAGATGCAGGGTCTAAGAGAGTGACTCTGTGTGTGTGTGTGTGTGTGTGTTGTTGTTTCCCTGTATTGTGCTGAATCATGCCCTCTCAGTCGTCCCCTTTGTTTCTCTCTTATGTGGCTGCAGGGGATGGGGGGCAGATTGGCTTTGACACTCGCAATGGCAATGCAGGCATGGCTGTGGGTCGGAATCTAGGAGAGACGGTGTGTGTGTGTGAGCTCCTTTGCTCGGAGTGTGTGTGTGAGAGTTTGCACGGTGCACACTGGTCAGCAGTGCTGAGAAAAAGTGCCGGGATGAACAGATATTTTCATCTCTCAGGGGAGTCAGAGAAAACAATACCAGGTAATCCCTCTTTCTCTCCGTTTCCCTTTCTCTCTTTTCTCTCTGTGTTCATGAGAAGAAACAGCTCAGAGAGGATTTGCTAGGAGCCCAGGAGGAAGGTGAGTCAGTACGAACTCAGAGCCCAGGACACTCTCTCTGTTTTCACAACCTCCCCTCTCTCTCTCCCTCTCCCAGCCCCCACCCCATCCCCCCACCTGGGGTTCACCTTACAATCATGGTGATCCTGCAGCATCAATATAGGCTGAAAGACACGATTTCATTTCCTTCACCCAGTAATTACTGTATAAGCATGTGATAATCAACTTATATATCTGTAACTGCAGTGCAAAGCTAATCACAAACATAATAGAATCATGGAATTTGATCCTAACATACAGGTACTTTGTCATTTATGAATTCACAACTAAAGAGTTCAGAATAAACTTGCGTCCCTCATCACTAAATGCCTTCTTTTGAAGCAGGCCCTTCTACTAAGCAGGCTTTAAACAAAAGTAGCCTAAGAGCTACTTTGACGTCATCAATGAACTCAACAACTGTAAACTGAAGTAATTACTAATAACAGAGAACAGATAATCCTACAGCAGACAAGCAACTAAACATTTGGGGGAAAAAAACAAGAGCTGCAATACAAAAAAATATGAAAAAATCCAATCTTTCCAGAATTACTTCTAAATCTCTCTGATCTTCCCAGCAGGATATTTAAAGCAGTGTAAATAAAGCCAAAGTGCTCTGATGAACCCCCAGGCTCTGAGGACTGAGCCCTGAGGAGCACATCGCTTAACTCCGCAGTCAGACTAGGCCGGTCGATTTTCCATCATTTTCAATCTGAGCCTTTTGCACCATCCCGACCCACTAAATGCAATCTTTTTGAAATGTCATGTCTTTTTAATTTATCACCTAGATAAAGTAGCACCTCTCTGGCAGCATCCCCTGGGGCTGTCTTCACCCTCTTACTCCATTTTTGGTCCTACACACACACACACACACACTCTCTCTCTCTCTCTCTGTCTTATTCTGTGTGTCATTTCACTTTCACTTCCACTTCTTCCCTTCTCTCTCCAAATATTTCCTTAGTCTCCTGCTTTTTTCTCGCAATTCTCTAAAATATTTTGCTTTGCTGTCTCTTTCTGTATTCCTACCTCAGCCTTCCTCCCCTCCTTTCTCTTCCAGTTCCCCCCAGTCCACCCTCTTTCTCTCTCTTTCTCCTAATTCCCCCCAGTCCACCCTCTTTCTCTCTCTTTCTCCTAATTCCCCCCAGTCCACCCTCTTTCTCTCTTTTTCTCCTAATTCCCCTCAGTTCACCCTTTCTCTCTTTCTCCCCCTCTGCTTCTCCATGAGCTCTGGGCTCACACACAGGCTTTCTTGACTGGGAGCCAAAGCCTGCTGCAGGGCCCATCGATCCAGAGGAAACCAGGGACAACAGGCCACAGGACCGCCGTCACAGCAATCTCTGTGGGATGGCCCTGTTAACCCTTAATCTCCAGCCCCACAAAATTAGAGGAATTGTATTGTTTTATTGTCACAGTGTAAAAAATATAGTGAGGGGTGTAGAATGAGGCAAAATAGTGTGTGTGTGTGTGTGTGTGTGTGTGTGTGTGTGTGTGTGTGGTGGTGGTTATAGAGATGGGAATGGCTATACAGTATGAAGGTTATAGAATGGTGTGGAGAAAGGCAACACTAGCACTACTCCCCCATGGTATTATCATATGGTATGCGTATACATTTCACAATAAAAATTAGCATTGTATTTTGAGTAACAACAATGTTATTCAACATTTACTAAATGTAGCGTACACCATAAAGTTTGCACAATGTACAGTGACAAATAGATAAATCTGTTTTAAACCAAAGAACAGCGTCTAACAATATATAGTCTATAACCTCCACCAATTTCATGTGAACACAATTCCCTCCACTGGGATGTTCCTATTAGTGATTGGATCAAAAAGCTGATTGTAAAAAGCCATTAAATTTTCTGTTAGCTGATGCAATGACTGTGTCTGTCAGTAGAGGCTCTCCCATCTGTCAAAGATCAGGAGCCAGGTTATAGATGGACCAGGTTGCAGAATGTGTCAAATGCTCATTGACATGGACTGATGGCAGACCTAAATCCATAGATTAATCTCCATTTCACTCAGCCCCTGATTATCCAGGTGGCTGAAAATAGCAAATGTGCTGGTAAATACACAAAACAATCAGAATATGTCACAGACTCACCTACAGCCAGCACTGACATATGCATGCGCCAACCCACAGATGTGGGCTTCGCTATTTCATTTGTTTCACTGAAGAGAGTAACCTATTTTACAACTTTCTATGTGTGCTGTGCACCCCTTTAAGGCCTTTGAGGCAAGTTAACCTAGTTGTAGCAAAGTCTAGCATGCTTCCCTGGCACTTGGTATTCCCCTGGTGGCAAGTTAGCCTAGTTAGAGAAGAACACTGACACACACTGTTCAACTGGCAATGTCTCTAAAACTCTCTGAGGAGCAAACAATTTCAAAATAAATTATTTGTCCTACATAAACTACTACTAGCTGATCAGGTGCTCTGTTCAAATGTCTTGATAAGATACTTTTTTAAATCTTTCATGCAAACTAACAATACACATTTACATTAATGTACCACCAGCAGAGTAGAGATGGACCATGCACCATGGGAGAGCAAAGCTGCCAGCCACCCATTCCCCAAAAATGATCTACTATTTAATGCTTAGAAAGATGAATGGTCCCACATACTCAAGCACACTTTATATATGGATATGATCAGTTTCATCAGTTAACAGTCAGATGCATCTTTATATGACCTGACACACACTGAAATACAGCTTCTCCTACATATTATGATAACTTTTATGATACTTTGGACAGTACACTGACATTATCCCCAAAACAGCTAGAACTATGTATGTTCCTTGACTTTTTCAACATTATTAAACACAAGTCAGCCTTTTCCATATACTCAACAAAAAGGCTGCAACAGTCCCTAATTATCACTGTACGTTTTAAAATGAGTTTTTATTATTTATTTTATAGCCTACTACCGTCAAAAATATATCAGGGCCATGTTCAAAGCACCAGTTCAGTATTCAATGTTTGACTCACAATGCAGGAAAATAAAAGTCACTTTGTGTCATATCATGTAGTGAGATCTTTTGCACCCTTTGCATGGTAATGTTTACATTTTATGAATCTATTCATGCACTTATGTCATCAACACATCAAACCAAATCTTGAGGAGCCTGATGGCAACATCTCTTCTATTGGTACATTTAAACCTTCCATGAGGCAGTAGTTCTATGGTGTAACCTTACTTGATCCTGAAACAGGCGCGATAGCCTTACAACTTGCACGTGTAAATTTGACTTTCCCCTCTAAATCAGATACTTGATGAGGACCTTCAAAGGGCCTCAGATTCGTCCATTCTCACCGGCTGGTATGGCGCGCACCCCGTGTAACACTGCCTGAGCTGTAGCCTAGTCTTTCCTCTATGGTTGCATGGTTTTTGATTTTCAAACTCAGAGGCTAAAGGTTGTATGCAACGAACATTCTGTCCCAATGACACTAAATTAAAGGTAGATGTGCGCTTAGATCACGACTATCAATCTGAAATTAAGCAGCGGTTTTTGCGTCGTGAGCACTTCAGGCGAGCCTCCTCTGACCCTAGGAAGATCCTCACATCCACCATCAACTGGTACTGTTGTATCTTAGCAACGCTGCCTGATGGGTAGGGATCGGGGGTCCATAGAGGAAGAGACCCCACTGTCTAAATAGCAATGCATGAGATACAAAGACGATGGATTTCACAGAAGGGACCATGATTAAAGGAAAGGGGGGTCAGTAACCTCGCCAGCAGAGAAGACTGCTTTGGCAACGAATTCTGATCCCTACCATTTGGAATAATGTCGCTATATATGCTACTTGAATAAGCGTAAACTTACAGTAGTCTACAATCAAAGCATTCTGTTTAGACAACCTAATGATCTACAAAATAAAACACTAGCCGACATGCTGGTTCGGTACAGCTTACCTCGGAAATCTTGATCAGTCTCTCCA
Source organism: Limnothrissa miodon (assembly GCA_017657215.1). Lineage (NCBI taxonomy): Eukaryota > Metazoa > Chordata > Actinopteri > Clupeiformes > Clupeidae > Limnothrissa > Limnothrissa miodon. Next base: position 58,124 of record JAGFZM010000984.1, read on the forward strand.
GGAAACGTTATCGACAGCGGCTCTTCTTGGCAATTTACCATGGACCATGCGCATGTATATTTAGCTGTATTTCTTTTAAAACTAAGTCTCAGAATACTATGGTAGCATGACACTGTCCGTTCAGGAGGAGGAGTAGAAAATCAAAATCTTGCTTAAATTCTAAGGGTTGCTATGGTCTTCGCGGTCGAGCAGTGGATCAGTCCAGATGTGTGATGGATCCTCGTGGGCTCAGCGTCGTCGTTGCATCGTTGCTCCGTGAAATCCAGAGCTCTTCGGCCTTTCGCTCTGTCGGTCGCACTCCGACTCACCCTCCTTGGAACCGAGCTTGAGCTCCAGCTCACACAAGACTGCTTAGAACGGACCCCGACCCCGCATTCCACTGACTCCCACCGAGGATGCTGGGAAGTGTAGTCGTCGTGAAATCGACCTCACCAGAGAATTTTCATTATGGGGAGAACGACCACTCTCAGAATCCTTCCGGGTGGTACTGCAACGAGAAGGCGCTCCCAAGCAAGTGAATTAGCTCAATGCTAGCATGTTACACAGGAAAGCGGCCCATCCTATGAAAATCAGAAAGGACATGAGTCACTTTTTATTTCATTTCTAGTGGAAAATCTATACTCAGGTAGCTACTACCACAACGTACATTAAGAAATTAAGTTGTAAACTGTGACAACAACGAGTTTTAGCCGCTTAGCTCCATAGACCACAATTCAATTTTCACTTGCTCAACAGTAAAACTAGCGGAATTTCAACAAATTGCAGGCAAGTTAATAGAGAGTGGACCGGCTCCCCGTAAACGGGCTCTGACTCTAGACATGGCCAATGCCAAACGGGAGGATTGGAGAGGGGAGCATCCTTAGGGGTTTTGCGGTTCTACATGTCCTAAAATTATTTAACCAAGAAAATAATATTATGAACTTATATTCCTTTACCCTTTAACACCCAAATTCCTTTCTTCATCACAGAATAACCTTTTTTATCACACAGCTGTGCTCATCTGATAAGTTAACTGGCCTCATACTTTTATACTTTTGGAAACATTCCTGACGAGGGTCTGTTTGAGTGGTGCATTCGTCAACATTTCAAAACTGGCCAGCGTTAAAGCCTCTAAATAGACTACTATGGGACATTCCTGGAAAAGGCAAACCAGTTAAACCACTTTTACAATAGGTTTGACTGCCATGCTCAAGTCTCAGTGGACGTGGGCTGCCCATCACCCCCAGCACTGTGGAAGACATCATGTCTCATTCCTGTCCCCAAGAAACCACACCCAAGGGAGCTTAATGACTTCAGGCCAGTCGCTCTCACATCACACATGATGAAGACCATGGAGAGACTGGTTCTGGGGATACTTAGGCCACATGTGCGCCATGAACTAGACCCATTACAGTTTGCTTATCAGGAGAAAGTGGGCGTCAATGTTGCCATCTCATACCTCCTACACAGGACACACACTCACCTGGACAAGGAGAAAAGTGCTGTGAGAATCATGTTATTTGACTTCTCCAGTGCTTTTAACACCATCCAACCCCCCAGACTGAGTGACATGCTCCTGCAGATGGGGGTGGATGCCCACCTGGTATTCTGGATTGCAGACTACCTGACGGAGCGGCCACAGTTCGTCAGACAGAAGGACTGCCTCTCTGACACTGTCATCAGCAGCACCGGAGCTCCACAGGGAACAGTCCTCTCTCCAGTCCTGTTCACCCTGTGCACATCTGACTTCTGCTACAACACAGAGTCATGCCACATGCAGAAGTTTTCAGACAATACTGCAATTGTTGGTTGTATCAGGAATGGGCAGGAGGAACAATACAGGAGCCTGGTGGAGGACTTTGTCCAATGGTGCAGACTCAACCACCTACAACTCAACACTGCCAAGACCACTGCCTGGACTGGTCAGTCAACACATAAGCACTCTACAAGAAGGGGCAGAGCAGGTTGTACTTCCTGAGGAGGCTGCGGTCCTTCAACGTCTGCAGCAAGCTTCTCTGGATGTTTTACCAGTCTGTTGTTGCCAGTGTCCTCTTCTATGCTGTGGCATTCTGGGGAGGAAGCACTAAGAAGAGGGATGCTGGGCGACTAGACAGGCTGGTAAGGAAAGCTGGCTCTGTTGTGGGAGCTGAACTGGAGTGCATCATCAGACAAAAGGACCCTGAACAAGCTACTCAACATCCTGGACAATA
>JAGFZM010000984.1:60712-104464 GCA_017657215.1 Limnothrissa miodon
TCCTACACAGGACACACACTCACCTGGACAAGGAGAAAAGTGCTGTGAGAATCATGTTATTTGACTTCTCCAGTGCTTTTAACACCATCCAACCCCCCAGACTGAGTGACATGCTCCTGCAGATGGGGGTGGATGCCCACCTGGTATTCTGGATTGCAGACTACCTGACGGAGCGGCCACAGTTCGTCAGACAGAAGGACTGCCTCTCTGACACTGTCATCAGCAGCACCGGAGCTCCACAGGGAACAGTCCTCTCTCCAGTCCTGTTCACCCTGTACACATCTGACTTCTGCTACAACACAGAGTCATGCCACATGCAGAAGTTTTCAGACAATACTGCAATTGTTGGTTGTATCAGGAATGGGCAGGAGGAACAATACAGGAGCCTGGTGGAGGACTTTGTCCAATGGTGCAGACTCAACCACCTACAACTCAACACTGCCAAGACCACTGCCTGGACTGGTCAGTCAACACATAAGCACTCTACAAGAAGGGGCAGAGCAGGTTGTACTTCCTGAGGAGGCTGCGGTCCTTCAACGTCTGCAGCAAGCTTCTCTGGATGTTTTACCAGTCTGTTGTTGCCAGTGTCCTCTTCTATGCTGTGGCATTCTGGGGAGGAAGCACTAAGAAGAGGGATGCTGGGCGACTAGACAGGCTGGTAAGGAAAGCTGGCTCTGTTGTGGGAGCTGAACTGGAGTGCATCATCAGACAAAAGGACCCTGAACAAGCTACTCAACATCCTGGACAATAACTGTCATCCACTCCACAGCACTATCATGCAACAGAAGAGCTTTATTAGCTGGAGACTACGCTCCCTGACATGCACAACAGACAGACTTAGGAAGTCATCTGTACACAGGGCCATACAACTCTACAATGCTTCACTGAAAGGAAAAAGAGAGTTGGACTTCTCTGCATAGTCTATCTGTACCTTAACCCTCTTATACACTTACAAGACATTTTTCTACAATACTGTGTATTGTTGACACTGCCTACGGACCTTACTGGGTACATTAGCCCACATGCACAACCCCTCCTTATACTTGTAACTTCATACTTGACCAATAACAATAACTGTAACTTGATACTTGACCTTCATACTTGACTGATGCATGAACCCATATATGACTTATCCTTGCACTGATGCTGTAATTTTTATATTATTAGGCTATTTTTATTTTTATCGATTGTCCATATACTTATACTTATACTATACTATACTATGCTATATGCTTATATTTTTTATTGCCCACTTTACATTTGCACATATTTATTGATGGTCACTAGACTTTTAACCTTGCATTGTTGCACTACTGGACTCATTTGCACTACTACCTTGACACACACCACTGGACCACAGTACATTCATGCGCATCTCTACCCTTAGTATTGGTATTCTATTGTTCTTTTTAGTAATGTTGATCTAGTCATGTTTTTTTGTTGATCTGCTTCTTATCATCCTGTGTACACTGTAGTATATGTTGTGTGTGATTTTTTTAAGCTGCTGGGACCTTGAATTTCCCCTTCAAAGTCAAAGTCAGTTTTATTTGTCAATTTCTTCACATGTACTTGACATACAAAGGAATCAAAATTACGTTTCACACTTGTCCCATGCGTAGACCTTGACAACAATAAAGTGCAGATGCACAACAAAAACAGTTCTAAACAATAAGGTAATGTTAAGTAAAAAGGTGCAAGTAGGCTTAGGGCATTATCCTTAGATAACATACAGGATATAACAAGACAAGACATAACATAGGCTATAGTAAGTGTTCCAACAGTGTTGTTTTTGTTGTTTTTAGTGCAACATAAGATTGTAGTATAAATAGTGGTGAAAAGAATACTAAAATATATAGCAGCAGGTGTGTGCAATTTGCAATGCAGATCTATCTATCATTCTATCATAGCTACAAAGAACACATTTTTGGTACCAAGTACACCATCGCCACCACGTGGCCGTACCTGAAATTTATTTTGTGGCGATGGAGTCGGAGTGGATAACTGTAGCTAGCTGATAACTGTTAAACCGTATAGCTGAATTATTTTAGTAGCAACACGATAACGTGCAGTTAAACGGATAAATACGACTACTTTTTGGATGACTGATCTCTGATGCTTTTCATGGCTCTGTACTGGCATATGTGTTCTGTACATGGGTAGTGTGTTCTGCTGACTTCTTCATCGCAGGTCTTTGTGGGTTTTCGTGTGCAGTTACCATACCAGGTGACACGCACACGCATAAGGCTGCGAGCTCGAGGGGACTTGGACATGATAAATTGTTGCACATGAATATATGTAGGCGCGTTTTGTTTTTTTCATGAAAATATTTTGCTTTCTGGGATGCACTGGTGTTAACGATTGGATGATTTGAATTGGAGACTCCAAACTAGCCAAAGAAAACAAACGCTCTGAATTTAGTCCCGCCTTATAGCAATAATTCCCAATAAAAACTAAGTATCAGGTGATGGTACCGCCTTAAATGTTAGAACCCGCCCTCAACGGTGCCCCATTAGACGCTGACATGAAGATGGACAAACATAACGTCCAATGAAATTAATGCTTTTCGAAACAGCTCTGAGGAATATACTACTATTGGTTCTTTGGAATTTAAACCTATTTAAACCGTTTGAGCGGGTGGCTGACCATAGTAGTGTGGTACTAGCTGAACGAGAGCAGAATTGAAGTTTTTGTGATGAATTCAACTGGCAAGTACTTTTGACAATAGGCCGCAAAACCTGGATTATAGTTCCCATTTACGTATAAAATCTCATCGGCTATCACTGTTGAAAGGGAATAAGGTAGGACGTTTTATAAATATATTTTAGGTCTTTATCGCTAACGTTAAGCAGCTGGTGTTAGCTAGCAAAATTAGCACATCCTTTTAGGAAAGAAAACTTGGTGCGCTTGTGATTTTGTTTTGTAAACAATAGCGTTAAACTGGATTATGTAACATTACGTTTCGTTACCTATGTCGAAAACGTTAGCATTTAGTAAACCACTTGCAGCCGCTAATGTTTTCAAATCATGCTACTGAAGTTGCTATGCTGAACACTGACTGCTAGCAACGAAATCGATGTGTTGTTTCATACTGAAATCGGTAGCTAACATGACACTAGTAACACCGCTGTCATTTAACGCTCACTTCTGGAAAAAAAGTATACGTTGACGTTTTTTAACGTTATTGAGTTCATTTGTGTCCTCATGTCAATAAGCTTGCTTTTGCTTATCATCTTAGATTGAACTGTGGTAAGCGATACCCCGTTCAGTCGTTGACTGACATGATGTAAATGTGAAGTTTAGAGCCTAATGTAATGATATGAAACTCCACTATGAATAACTTGAATTAAATTGCATCCGCTTGGATGTTTGTGATGTGTCTGTCATGTCCACTCAGTTTTTTTTTATTTCCTACAATGGAGCTCGTTTTCCTTTGTCAGCCGTATGGTTCTGTTTAACAATACATATATAAGTGAGCTAGTGGTAATTTTGGTGCGTCTGTTTGTTTAAAACTAGGGCGTTGGGTAGATCTGGACTTTTAAAAGTAAAAGTTCTTTTTTTTTTTTTTTACCCTGATTTTAACATGACATGACATCTTTAAACTCGTAAATGACTTTTTTCCCCACAGGTCTAAAGCCATGAGTTCCCTGCTAGAGTCGACGCATAACCTCATGCAGGTTTTCAGCGGTAAACTGAAAGATTTTCAGAAAGAGATCGATGATGTCCACATGCTTTGGCTGGAGGAGATTGAGCAGGAGGCTCAAAGAATGTTCTCAAGGTTAGGCAAACGTTTCTTACCAGTGAGATTTAACCAAAGGGATATCAGACAACTTGTTTTTGTTTACCTATGTGTGATGTCTTGCAGTGACTTCAACACAGAACCAGAATTAATGCCTAAGACTCCATCCCAAAAGAAGTCCAATCGCAGGAGACGAGTCTCTGTAGGACAAAGTGAGACTAGGGCTAAAAGACGGTAAGAATCTGTCAGGTGTTTTCATCTTTGTCTCTGTGATTTGGTAATGTCAAGGTTACAGTACATTTGAAATAAACAATACTATACTTTTAGTTTTTTTTTCATGGTTCGTATTTAAGGGACAGACCATAAGTACATACATTTTTCCTTGTTAATGTAACTTGCAGTGACCTAGCATAACGTCCTTACCTGCTGAAAATAATTTCAGGGAGTCTCATGGAGCATTACCAGTGCTGCTGTATTTGCATCAAGCAAATCTAGTTTGTGGAGACACCACCATACAGTTGAATCAGAGAAAGACCATTAATTCTGTATGAGTACATGTACAATATAATTATGTTATGTGTAAGTCCTATATGCATGCAAGGAAAGACAATATATCCTACAACAGAAAATATTTTGTCAAAAATATGTGCAACAATATGCAAATGTAAATCCCTGATAACTCTGTTATACAATTAAGAATAAATAAAACTAAACTGCTCACTATATAAATCTCTAAATACTGCTGCACTGCCAATTAAAGTAATATAAAAACAAAACCTGCATCATACGTCTTCACTCCAGAGTTATAGCCTGGACACGTTATCTATAGCTTCTGATTAGCCTATAATGTACATGATTATTGTCATGACTGACATCAGTACTGTGGGGTTTTTTTTGGAGTGTTTCACAACAAATGTAGGCTATAGATCAATGCACAAAATAGACTGAATTAATCGCTATAAACATCATAACATAATCATACATCAGTCACCATTAGTAGCCTTTACTGTATGTGTTGGGAGAGAGGCTTCAAACTAAGTGTCAAATCTTACCATCAAAATTTCAGTGTCGACTACTTTATTGCATTTTAGACAACACGTGGAAGGGGCTCAAAATGTAAAATACCGAACTAATACCTTGAAGTGAAATTTGCTTTTTGGTCGGTCCTACTTGTAGGTGTCCAACATGTGAATTTGGGCAAAATGGGAACCGAGGGGTGTATTGCTTGGTTCGATATGAAACAGAACAGTTGCATCTTTATCATTAAGTCCTTTAAAATGTTTTTAAACCTTTTCCCCTTCTGTATCTTTCTCTCCAGTCTCTCTAAGGGCAAGCGCTGTAACCTGCGTCGCTCATCAGTTCAGCTCTCCCTGAACTCAATCCCTGAGGACCCTTCTGCCACAGCAGAGCCAGATGTTGAGGAGCCCCAGCGCAGAACCCGGCGAAATAATGCCAAAGCTGCTGCAGAGCAAGGACCAGTGAAACGCAGCACACGTAACAAGCCCACCACTGCCTCTATGTCACAACAGGAAGCTGAGGATGACGTCTTGGAGGAAGAGGAACCTGCCCAGGAAGAGGTGGAGGCTCCAATGGAAACAGAGCCAGTCAACTCTGCCCAGGTGCCACAGACGTCCTCCACAACCCTGGCAGCTGCCAAAGAGGACGAGGGGGTGATGGCCACTATGGTAACCCAAAGCCCCCCGTCCCGCACCTCCGTGCGTCGGTCAATAGCTCCACGGCGATCCTTGGCTGGCCTGAGGAGGAGTCTTACCCAGGAGGCGGTGAGGAGGGCCTCTAGACGCTCCTTCCTGAAGAAGAAGGCTCGGATGAGCAGATCAGCCTGCAGCAGCTCTGTCAGTGGTGAGTCCTGCCAATCAAGCAGAAATTGATAAACAGAAAGCTCTTGTAAATATCTGAATGCGATGGTATTCACAACAACAAAGTCACAATCATACAAATGTTGTCATGTTTCTAGTTAGGCAACTTGTGGCAGGTTAAATAAAACTTGGGCTTAAACCCTTCCAGGATCTTATACAGTACTCAATCCACACCAACACTCCAACCCCCTCCTCCTACCTGGCCTATGTCGGCTGATATGTCCACATCCAGGCACCGACCAAAATGTCAATAGAAATTCTGTGCTAATGTTGTCTCATCTGTTTCTTGTGTCTTCAGAAGATGCCTGTTTTGATACTGATGGAGAGGAAGTTGAAGAGATTGAGAGAAAGGAGAAGGTTGGAGAGTGAGTACCTGATATCAGTTGCGCCTTCAGTGGTTCATTTACAGCCCAACTATTGGCCTTTTTTTTTTTTTTTTTTTTAATTTTAATTTGACACAGCGTAGCTATTTAATTGTGCTTAAGTCATAGCCATTATAAATGTTGAAGTGTTCCTGCAAGAACTAAAGTGTAACTCGCTTCCACACTACGCTAGTGTTGAAGAACCATCAGTCACAGTGACTGCTGCCAGCCCTGTGCCACAGATTACGGTGGAGGAACTTGCTGAAGAGCAGTCTGAGGTAAACACAATTTATAAACCCCCTCTTCAAAGGGGAAACCATTTCTTAATACAAGGGATACTTTGATGATGGATTTCTGATAAGTTTGTTTAATGATTAATATTAATATTTGCCTTGTTAATTATATCGTCATAATATTTGTTTATTTTTGTATGTACTTTTCTTTCTATTCTAAAAAAATAGAACCATTTTAAAGTAAGTGTTCATACACCCAGCAACATGTGCTTGTGCAGAACTGATGCAGCATTACAGATAAATGGTAAACACTCCTGCTGGTTGAATCCTAACAGTCAACAAGGTCAACATTCGCTCATGCGATACCACTCAAACAGAGTCCTAATTAGTCTCTACCTTGGACTAAAAACTTCCCTTTGGGCTCGTCATCACCAGCTTTCCTCTTATCTGTCAAACAGGAAAAGGATGCAGGGAAGCAGGCAGATAAGCCCAGTGAGCCAGTCACCCGCTACACACGCTCCATGACCAAAAACACCCCCACCTCCATCAGCTCATCCTCCCGCATCGAGAAGCCCCAGACTCCATCAGCATCAGGTGATTGTCAGCCACAAAGGAAATTACATAATATTTATTAAATAACATTATTAAATGATTAATAATGGATACAAATGTTTCAGTAGTTGATAGTACTGCCCCAGCAGAAGCACAATGTTGATGGTTACTAATGTTAATTATTGTTTATTACATTTTTTCTCTATTGGTTTGGCTCATTTCTTGAAACAGAGATGACATTCTTAAAACTATAAGGTCATTTGGCCGAACAGTCTTGCAGTTCTGCACAACATTATCACTCACAAGCAAAATCAAATATCTTTCCCAAAACTGTTCATGCATGCTTCAAAATCAGATTCCTTTCCCATATAAAAGGTCAGTACAGTCACATTGCAAAATCCATCTCAATTGCTTTGGCACATGTGCACATTGCTTTGCATTGCACTGTAATAAATAGGCAGTGTTGTGTGAACGTTACTGACCGAGCAATAATTTTCACGCCTCTACGAACACAATTTTAATGTGTTTTAGGAAAGATTGTCTGAAAACAAGGACAAATCTGGCTGGAGCCACAAAAAAATAAGTCTTTTATGGGCAACGCAGGCTGTAACGTAAGTGTAGGCTATGTTGGTTATGTATATTGGCCTATTATCACACTTTATTAGGCTCTCTCGGATTGTAACAAAATCTGCATCAGTAACATTAGCGGAGTTTGGAGATGCATTCCACTTCTTAAATCTACCTTTGCGCTCCACTAATTTCTCCAGAAGTAGCCTATTTCAATCACAGGTTTTCTCAGCTGCAAATTTAGTATGCCTTCCCTGGAAATGTCTTTCCAAATTACGCTTTTTGTTGTCTGACAACTTCTCATTACAAACATGTAGGCAATTCTTCCGCATTGGCAACGAAAGCAAATTATTTAGTCCATACTTCCTTGAATCCTCTGTTCTCATCAGCGACAGTATCTTTCTCCTTTTCCCTTTGGAATCCATGACCCTTGTCACACCCACCGGTTTGTTGACGCCAAGCACCTGCCTGGCATGGCACCGGACTGAAATGTGTGTTGCAGGCTATGAAGCAGATCGTTGACAAATGTTGAAATTTATTATGAACATTTTTTAAGCATTGGAAAACCTTAATGTTTGTCCTTTTACAAAAACCATATTACAACAAAATATATCCCCCTATCCATTTGCATACATTTGTGATGACGCTCCAGGGCGCTAAAGAGACGCAGGTTGCCAGCCCCTGTGTTAAGGGTTAACAAATATATTTTTGGTCTCTGCAGATCAAGGAGGAAAAACACCTGGAGTATCTCAGTCGTAAGTAATCACTTCTGGGCAGAATGATTTTTTTTTTTTTTTTTTTTATCCCTGCATGTGATGAATGTATTTATTTATTTATTCCCCCCCATCTTCTCTCTTAGGTTGTCTCGCTTTGGCTTTAAGCGCAGAGTAGACAGTACAGCAGAAGATGTGCCTAAGAAGAAAATATCTCCTAAAAATCTCTCCCAGACGGTAAGTTATTAGTGTCTGCCTTACAGTGCTTTTCCACTGTGTACAAATTTAGCCCACCTATCATAGAAAATGAATGGGGGGGCAAATTGGTGCAAATTTTTGCCAGGCGGCATCCTGGGAGTTCTCTACATAAAAACCTGTTTGATCAAAGGGTCTATGGACCGCAGTTCTTGTAATCGTGTGTGTCTGTGTTTATTATGATACATGAACGTTATTGAGACAAATAGAACATTGTAGGTTATAAAATTAAGCCTTCCAATTTAAGTTAGCCGATTGCTACACGTAGCAAACACAAACATACCTGGGCTGGGCTAAATTTATCACTATAAATTTATTCAGAAACTTCCCACGATCTGGATAACTGTAGATTATTGCTTGCTACGACCAGTAACAGTAACCTCGGCCTCTCCCATCAGCGAAATATGATGTGCGAATATTCACCAAGTGAACGCTGTGTGGAAATGCAGCGTCAAGATTACAACTAAGTGTTTTCAATTGGTGGTTATTATTGATTGATTGATTTATTTATGTTTTCATTATATTCATAATATTATTGAGACTTTATTTGCTGTGACAGAAAAGGAAATGATTGACCACATTATTTACTGGTAGTTATTAGGCAAGCTGTATACTCCAGTTTTATATTTGTGGAAGATGGATGGGGCTAGCGATTGACATTCCTCTTATTCTCTCACTTTTCCACACATCAGACTGTCAAACCCCACATGAAGTCCTTCATCCACACTGTCCAGAAGAACCAGTTGTTGATGATGACCCCAGGGTCCCTGGGCCGCAGCTCTGTCATGTCCTTTATCAAGAATAACACTCCCGGCAGAATTGACCCCAAGGTACACACCGCTGTTCTGTCGTCTGTCTGTGTTGGTCAAGGTGGGAGCAGGGTGGTGGTGTTTAGTCAGTAACGGAGGCAATCGTTGGAAAGGTTTTTTTGTGCATCCTACTGAGTTAATTGTAAAGCAAAGTACTTTTGCAACACACAGTATTTTTTTTTTTCCTGGGGATGTAGTCAAGGTGGCAGCCCTGTCTATAAAGTAAGCGTGTGTGTGCGCGCTTGATGCTTACTGTGAGAAGCGTTGCTAACAGGGTTGCTTTTGTCTCCGCAGACATCTATTGGTTTAGTGGTAAGTGTGTTTTTTTGGTGGGTAGGGGTGTTTGTATGTCTATGTGCACTTGCATTTAGCACTAATTAAACCCAACGCTGTCGTCTCATCTGTGTCTGTGGGGACTCTGCCCATCTTTATGTTGCCTTCATCTCTTGGGTGCAGGATGTTGGTGATCTGTGTTTTGTGGATGAATGTTTAGCATTATCAGACAGTAAAGAGATGGGTTAACCCTCTTGTTCACCATGCTTTCCCCTCACTCATAGTTTCATATGTTTTTACACAAAAACCTCTTAAATTCTGCCACAAAAAATTCTCTTTTGATGAACCATGTGCAGAATTTATAGTGCAACTAGTGGGGAATAAGTGTTGTGGTTCATGTTTCCTGTAACTAACTGCATTAACAGTCACAGTCTGTGAATTATTCACCTTTGGGTTTAATAATAATCTTGGCACCTCCCATGTTTCATTGTAGCTATAAAATGCACAATTCTCCATTGTCAAAATAGTGCTGACCTAATAATGTCAGTGTAAACATTTTCACAGGAGAGGGAGCGACAGAAGCTTGAGGCTTTCAACAAGAAAACTGAACAAGATAATGAAAGAAAGAAAAAGATGGAAGAGGAGAGAAAGAGGAAAAATGAAGATCTTAAAAGGTATGTTGCACTGACAGTCCAGTTAAATATTTTTAGGTATTAACTTTGACATCATGCATTGACTTCACATGGCTGTTAAGTGTAGAGTAACATCCAATGCATCACACGGTGCATTTTAATCTCTGATTTCTTTCATATTTTACTATATGAGCTTATTAATTGTAAAGTGTGTGTTTAGGCAGAGGGAGGAGAGGCTGAGACGGGTGTTGGAAGCCCGCGAGAGAGGGGAGAAGGCGGAGCTGGAAAAGAGGAAGAAAGTGGAGCAGAAGATGGCCCAGATTATAGAAAAGGAAAAGGTACACGGCTCAAAACTGTCCTTAGGCAAGGCATGCCAGTTATTGGATAACCTGCTATGGAATGCTGCTATGGAAGCTTTCTTTTTACCGGAGTCGGTTTGCCCTCGGGCCTGTTTGTTAATTGGACACATTCGTGCTTCTCTGACTCAGGAAAGGTTCAAATGTTTTGCACAAGGAGAAACTGCAATTAAATATTAGTTTTGTAATTGTGGAGACACGGTATTCATCATTGATTTTTAATTGCGACGAAGAAGAATAAAGAAAAAAATGGTGTAAAACAATTACTTCTGCTTAAGTTTAATACAGTGTTTGTACTGGGGGGGGTGTCTCTTAATAGTGTCTCTTACCATAACCTTTGGCCCCATTATGTGATGGTGTTGCTCTGTTCTTACTTGTGTGATGTTGTTCCGTTGTAACCTGTGTGGTGGTGTTGTGTCCAGGCGAAGAAGACGGTGGCCACCAAGCGGCAGCAGGAGCTGGAGTTGCGCAGGAAGCAGGAGGAGGAGGCCAGAAAGAAGAAGCTGCAGCAGGTGCTGTGTTCACATTCCCTCCTTTCCTCAAACCCTGCTGAGTCCCTGTGGCGCTGCTTGGGTCTATGTAATGTGTTGTTGTGCATGCCTAACGAGCGGTGTGATCTGCAGGTGAAGTGTTTGTGCATCTCTCGTGAAGGGTAGGCTTTCACATGGGTTTGTGATGGTTTCCCTGGAAAGTTTTTAACCACCTGCCTTTTTACAAACTGTCCTTAAACCTACTTTTTTGTTCTCTCCCGCTATTCCTCTCCAAATGCTGAAATCTTAGTAGAAGTAACTCACTCCTACTCTGATTAAAATAGCATGTAGCTATGTGTTGGTGAAACAATTAGGGGTGTTGAAATAATCATATAATCGATGCATCGCGATTCTGGACGATTCTGCATTGATGCCGTGAAAGAACATAATCGATTATTTCGTAATGACATGGAGCTTGATTTTTCTGACTGCAGCTTTTTAAAAAAAAAAAAAAAAAAATCAGTGACCGTGGCAGCCGTTTGACATGTCCAATTCATGCTTCCATATCTGTTCATAAAATTCAAAATGTGTCAATTTTTTTGGGAGCGTTTTTAATAGTTCAGCTTCCCTCTGCCGCTTTTGGCTGGTGCTGAGCCATGATGCTCACGTAGTGCGTGGACCATCATTTGCCGTTAAATGACGGCAGTGCTACATTATGCTACATGCCTTGCCACCACCATATGTACTGTATACAATATTTTTCACATTGTTACTAACCATCATTTGCCACCGATTACTTAACTTAGCATTTAAGAGTGCAGGGAAAGACCTACCTGTATTGCTAGACTGTATAAGCGTCTGTGAGTCATTCTCATCTGTGTAATCTTTGTCTGATATCAACAAAATAATGCACACTGGCTGTTTAAAACTTTTTTTTGTATTTTTTTGTTGTTGCTAAAATGTTTCGTAATTTCGTAATCAGTTCTCTTACTGTTTGGGGAAACCGAGAGATTGTTCCACTGAGGGGGAAATGGAGGGGGTTCTTGGTGGGGTAATCCATTAGCACGGGGGTGTTTTAGTAGTTTGAGGTTTAAAGGCACCTCGCCCAAGGCAATCCAGACTCTTCTCATGTGTCGTCCCACGCTGGTGGAATGACCTACCAAAAACAATCAGAACAGGGCCATCTTCTATCCTAGCACTAAAATGAACTGAAGCATTATCCCGTAGCACTATGCTCCTTAAGGTTTCTGCTATGTAGCTTGATTGTTATCCTCGTTTTGTAAGTCGCTTTGGATAAAAGCGTCTGCTAAATGCGTAAATGTAAATGTTCATGTCTTGTTTGAAGTTGCTGCTTACAGTAGGTCAGGGTCTGAATACATAGCCTTATACAGTTTGCACATTTTCTATATGTTTTGTCAGAAAGTAAGAGACTCCACTCATTGAATACTTGGTCTCCTCCGTTTTCTCCACAGTTGTGGCTACCCGTCACAGTAATGTAGAAAATTCATGTAAAACATTGGGATGCATTGCTATGCATCGAGATATCGAATCGAATCGAATCGAATCGAATCGTGAGACCAGTGAAGGTTCACACCTCTAATAACAATGGAAGGGGGGGTAAATCACCGCTTCATGGGAGCAAATTGCAATAGATCCCTTCAAAAGGAGTGGATTTCAAACCCCCCCCCCCCGTGTTCTCAGGAGGAGGAGGAGAAACGTCAACAGGAGCTGCGTGCCAAGAAGAAGGCCGAGGAAGAGGAGCGGGCGCGCAAACTGGCTGAGGCCCGCCGACAGGAGAGGGAGCAGGAAAGGAGAGCTGTAGCTGAGAGGTTAGTTTGATGGCCTTCCCTCCGTGTTTATATATTTACATTAATTATATTTATGTTTCCTTTTCTTTGTGGATGCATGCACAATACCCTGTCCATGTCTCTTACCCTGCTCTGATTTGTCCACGCCTTGGTAGTAGGTGATGCTGTATCTGCTCTCTGTTCAAAGCTATCCATGCTTGTCTACCACCAGGGTGTAGGAAGTCTGGGCTGGCTGTTTGCAGGCCTTTTTTTCTGAATTCTGGGATGTTTCCTTATTGGGTCCAGCACTTTATTTTCTAGCAGTGCACACTGGCTGATTTCTCTTAGTGTGTTTATTTTATCATTCCACCACAGCAAGCCCTGTTCTGTGTGTTCCTACAGGCATGGTTAGTGTTACCTGCTGAATAATATCTGGTATTACGTTTTTTGGTTGTCATGGCTATAAATGTGTGTGCCCTGTTCTCCAGGCAGGAGAGGGAGAAGGCAGAGGCACTGCGGCTGGAGCTGGAGCGAGCAGCTCTGGAGAAGGAGCGGAGGGAGCTGGAGGAGAAGAGGAGGCAGTTGGAGGAGAAGAGGAAGAGGGTGAGTGGCCAGAGTTGGGGGGGGAAATGGACTGCATTTATGTAGCACTTTTTTTTCGCTATTTTGCTCAAGTACGTTTTCATGGTCTGAGATGGAGCGGGGCTTGAATCTGCAACCCACCAGTTGCCGAGCGGCACCTCTACCACCAGCGGTCCAATCGCTATTAGTTTACTGTTCAATGGCAGAAATATTTTGATACTTCAATAATAGCGTGTATAGTCTGTGAATAAGGTTAGTTTCTGCATTTATCCCAATGGTAAATTGTTGAATTTGTAATAACGCACAGTGAGGAGTTGGGTGCCTTCCTCATCAACCAACCATCCAGTGCACTCTAATAATAAATTGCATATAGGAATCATTTGTTTCCCCCTGCTGGATTTATGACACATGGCCAGTCTGTAATTAATAACATTAATGCGCATGATTCTCCTGTTTCCTGGCAAGCGGTGAGATGTAAGGCTATCTATATTTTTTTGGTTAACTTATCATGTGCATAAAAATACTTCAACATGTAAAAGGAATTTGGGATCATTTTACATGTAGTTCGCTTTGCATAGAGGGTTCGAATTGTATTATTTTCACTTTGCCAATCGTTAACCCCTCCATTCTCTTGCCTTTGCATGTTCGAGATAAACGTTAGTAGGCCGACAGAGTAGGCTAAATTTCCAAGTAATATATAGGCATACATTACAACGAGGAATTATGACTGCATGACTACAGTTTGAGACAATGCAATCATACAACGCGTAACAAAACGAAGTTCCTTCTGTCATTTGGCTTTGTGTTTCTTCATGTTTCTTCTGGCTGGTAGTGGGGCCTAGTGTTAAACGTTGGCTATGGAATTGACGCTAAAGGTGAGACGTCTTATGAACGTGCATTGAGCATAATGCGTAGCCTATTGCATATTAGAAAAGAGACATTGTTTCTGCGTGTCTTGCACAACGGGAGCGTTCAGAATAGGCTTTATTGTTGAGGGATATAAAGGGATATTGACACCCCTTTGTATGCTAGAGGCCATTAATGACATTCATACCTCTCGAATAACCCTCTCTTTCTGTTTTGACCACACATGCGTTTGCATCCCTGTGGAAAACGGGAGCTTTCAAAAGATGTTGGAGGCAGATTAGCCAGCAACTTCGTCCCAGTTGTAAATTTTTGGCCCACTGGTGAATTTGAGTTTGACACCCCTGCTTTCTGGGGTATGTTGAATCATGCAAGTGTGTTATTCCAGGAGGAGGAACAGAAGAGGGATGAGGAGGAGCGGAGACGCGCTGAAGACGAGCGGAGGCGTGCGGCGGCGGCGGCTGCAGCTGCACACGATGCACAGGTGGGTAGATTTACTAATGCTGACAATTAAAACGAATTAAACCTTTGCTGATTGTCAATATATTTAATATACGGCAATGAAAATGAAATGCCATTTCTGCTTTTGGAATGGACAGCTCAAGGCTGCAGCAAGCAAGGCGGCGGTCCTCAACACGACCATCAACAAAGGGGCTGCTATGAATGTCACCGTCGATCTTGAGGTGCACCTAATGTTAAACTTGTCTTGACCAAATGTCAAACCTTTTCCGTGACTCTTTAATGAATCCCTTGTCTGCGCTTTAGGGCACGCTCATGAAGACTCCTGTGGGCAAAGGAGCTGCTCTCCTCAACATGACTTATCAAAAAGGGGCTGCCTTGAATGTTACTGTCGATGTTGAGGTAAGGTGGCATCATAGAAATTCATTCCTCCTTTCTGAACTTTTGCCCTTTTTCCACTAGTGCCTAGTCAGCTCGGCTTGACACCACTCCACTCGAATTTTCATGTTGCGTTTCCACGGGTACCTGGTACCATGTGGGTGTGGTGAATACCGTGACGTTGATTTAAAGTCTTTTCGGATTGTCAACGTCGCCTTTTAGTAGCCTAGGCTTATTTTGATCTTGGACACATTCATAAGTGCATAACCTAGAGAACATCTGAAACAAATGATAAAAAATGTCTTCAGCTTTTAACAATAGATAGGGCGATGTATCTGCATAAAGTGGTCAACTTTACATCTTGGTTGATACTTTTGCAACACTCGAAGCTCAAACCTGACAAACGTGTTTACCTCAGCCTTAAATCTTATGAATTTGTTATTATAACGTAGATGTTTTAATATGTAATGTTTACCACCGTTAAGATTAGGTTGTGGTTCTTCTAGTAGCCTATAAAATGCTCCGCTTGATGCTTAACTCATGTTAACGTTAACCGTGACCTACGTTGCTAGTGAAGGCAGAGGTGGTTGCTGATGCTAAACATATGTTTAATTACCAGAGTAAGCCCTTTACTCACCCGACTGTACGGGTTGGTATTCAAAGTAATTAACAACAGAAAGTTTGAAATTGGGGAGAGCACAAATTGCCGCACCACCAAGAGAAGCTAGGTTGTGCGTGTGTCCAAACTCCCATGACTTATCAGTGGCTACCAGTCACTTTGACGTCTCGTACTACCTACTCAGCCCCGATGGAATCAGGCAGAAGCAGGGACCAAAAACCGGCCCTGGTTCTGGTACCTGGTACTAGTGGAAACACGGGCCCAGTCGAGTGGTGTAGAGCCAAGTAAGTACTAGTGGAAAAGCGTCAGTTTATTGCCATTGTTGCTGTTAGGCAGTTTTGACAGTCATTGGGTCTCATTCTAGATATATATTTGCCAATGTCTCTCCTGTCACTTTTGTACCAAATAGTTCCTAGGATTCATCCATGCTGTGGAAAATATGTTTAAAGCTTTCAATCCCTCCACACCCTCTAAAGTTATAGTTCAGTTTTTTTTAACACTTTGAGCCCCATTCACAGGTTGTCTAACATGCAATGAAGTGGTTGACACGGACATTTTGACGATTGCACCTGTATCGGCCAATTGAGAAATGTAGAATCGCCTCTGTCTGTTTCAAAATGGCTAGTAATGGGCATTTGTTGTTTTTATCCTTAAAACACTAGTTTTAAGTTACTCACCGAGTGGTTAGTGGTGTTCGCTGATGTTCCAACCCAAGTATCATAGCGAAATACAGTTTCTGTCATGTTTTATTTGCCATTTTGTAAGTCCCATAGGTTTCTATTAGAAGACTCTTTGCTCCGCCAGCCCTGAAGCTACAACTGAAGCGGAAGTTTGTAAATTCTGGAACTATTTTTTCAAATACATCACAACCGCACAAAGTGCCAAATAAAACATGAACAAGGCCAAATAGCCGGGCCCAATCGTCAAAATGTTGGTGTCAACCACTTCATTGCATGTTAGACAACCTGTGAAAGGGGCTCAAAGTGTTAAAAAAAAAAAAAAAAACTAAACCTTTAATGAATAAAATATACAGCTGAGTAAGTGCATAAGCAGGGAGAATTTTAAAGCAACATCTTGTGGGCTTTTATGTTTCCAATTTGGAAAAGGTAACTGCACCTATACTGGCAAACCACAAGGTTTAGGACCTGCACATGCACAGCAAACACTTCAATTACATGATCTAGAGGGATTGCTCATTAAGGGGAAACATTTTTAAATAGATATCTGCAGTTTTAAGTTAACCAAGTTTTGGTCACAAAGCAACTTAAATGCCCAAATATAAATTTTGTGTGTCACTAGTCAGTGCTAAGATATCTGGTGTCCTTTGGTGACCTGGTCCTTCTGTCCCCCAGAACTCTGTGATGAAGACTCCGGGATCAGAGTTCAATACCAATCTAGGTTCTAATGTTACAATGGATGTCGAGGTACATTGGTGATGGGGGTTTTATTGAAGAGTTTGTTATAAAGACCTCACTTTGTTATAAAGGTCCTCACTTTTTTTTTTTTTTTTTTTTTTTGTGGTATGCTCAGATGTGGGTCCTGGAGTAATCCTCACTTTCCTTTCACTAATTTGGGTGACCTGCTTGAGGGGGGTGTTGTCTGGAAATCTTTCAGTGAAAAATTAGATGGAAAGTCCTGTTTGGAGAGGTGTTAGTGTTGGCCAACGGTCGTATTCAAGCTAATACTGCTGATCCTATAACGTTTCCATTTTTTTTCCCTTTAACCTTCATGATTTCAATAAATTCATATTTCTTTTCAGACTATGTTGAACACTATAGTAACCTCATGAAAGTTCACAGAAACCCTGGCTTCTTCACTACTCATACATGATGTCAGATAATTGCAATGTAGTAAGTCTTTATTCTGTTGGCAGAAGTCGCCGCAGTCCTATGAAATCACTCCAAAAGGCCAGAAAATCACTACTCTAGTCAATCCTGAAGATTATGGAATGGACCAGAACAGTGATGACTCTACTGATGATGAGTCTGCACCAAAGAAACCAATTCCGTCCTGGGCAGAGGGTAGGAGTTTCTTTTCAAAAATTGTTCATTAAAAATGCTCAGGGGGGGGTAAATGCAACATAATCTGAATTTGTTTTGTTTTTTATATCTAGGGTTTCAGCTTCAACAAGCTATCATGAAGCAGTACTACGACCCTGTTGACCTTCACACATACTTTGGGGATGTCGAGATGCCCAAACTGGAGCGGATATTCTATAAAAGCAAACCACGCTTTTTCAAAAGAACCAGCTCTGCTGTGTGGCACTCGCCACCTCGAATGGGCAGTCTGGCTAATTGAAGAGACATGGGGGGGTGTGCAGGGGCAAACATCTTTTGTGTATTTTACCGTTTTATTATTTTGTACTTGGTCAGTTTGAAAAATATTCTATAATAAAGTTTGTGCCAGTAGAAGAAAATTATGTGTATGGGAGAATGCAAGGCGTAGTGTAGTGTGGCTGTGATTGGTGAGTTATTGGTATGCTTTTTTTCTGACGTCTTTCAGCTCTTTCCATTGTGCATTGCAACATAAGATGCACTCATGTTTCTACACAGCTTCTGTGTATTTGTATATTTCACTTTGCTGTAACTGTGTTGTGTGATCACTGATCACATGTGTGTATGATCTAAAAGTGGACAACAACAATTTGATTTTGTTTCCTAGATTAATAAATCCCAACATGAGACACTCGAGTCGCCTATTTAAATGTAATTGCGTATTTGTTTTTCTTTTAATGATTGGATTCTTATGTTTGACCTGTCTGTCCTATTGCCTACATGAAATAGTGTAGGGGATTGTCGCAGTGGTATTTTTTTTTTTAAGGCATCTCTACTGCATGATGGCCAATCGACGTTTTGATGAGGCCGGCGCACAGCCGCAAGTACTCGAGTGGACCAATTGGAAAAGGAGGCAGGCGGAGCAACGCCAGCAAGTTGGTTTGAAAACAGTTCGGTGAGGTTGGTAGTATAAATAGTAGGTAAGGGCTTCTCATTCGAATAGGTCTTCTCGTTGACCGTAAGTATTTAGAGGAAATACTATAAATTGTGATCCAACATTAAAAGTAGATTATTAGACGTTGCGTTTCTGATGTCCTATATAAATTGAAATGCACGCTCAGCATTTAGGTAGTGTTAATCTGAACCATGCTAGCAAGAGCTTTCATTAGCATAGAGCGCAGTAAGTTATTAAACATGTTCAAGCATGAAGCTTCTCAGGTCTGTACTAGGCTAAAATGTGTGTGTGTTGCAGACAAGCGCGGCGATAAGGACCATTGGATTTAGAAAAGTACTGCTTTATGTCACATAGTCTAAGTGACACTCAGTTGTTTATGTCCATTGTTGCCATTTTCCATTTCACAATCAATGTTTTTGGTGCTCGTGTGTTGACTGCCTAGATGCTTTTTAAGGAGAACGCTTGCCCCGTTACATTCGGCTTTTGCGAACACCAGCTTCTTAATAAAAGGCGATGCGAAATCAATAATCAATTGTGATGAATTATCAGTGTGGGATGTATTGAGGCCTATTCTTGGTTAGGGTGCCCTTATAGTCTTCCTCACCGAAGACCTTGAACATAAAGTTCTTTAAACAGGGTATTAGACATTTGTGTGTGTGTGTGTGCCGTCAGATTTACTCTGTGTCCATCTAGTATGCATTGATTATCTTAGACAGCAGTAATAGCGTCCTTCCAAGTGGCATATGTCAGCGTTTCAGAGTGAATTTACCCTGAAAGTTTTTACCTTTTTTCCTCCAGAATCATGACTTCTCAAGTGAGGCAGAATTATCATCAGGACTGTGAGGCAGCTATAAACAGGCAGATTAACCTTGAGCTGTATGCCTCCTATGTTTATCTCTCAATGGTAAGATGGCAAGACTGAAACTACAAGCATTATTTGCTTGATTCTAATGCTGCTGGTGGAAAACTAACGTTTGTATGTGCGTGATATAACCACAGGCTTATTACTTCGACCGGGATGACAAATCCTTGCCAAACTTTGCCAAATTCTTCAAGGCGCAGTCTTTGGAGGAAAAGGAGCACGCTGAGAAACTGATGAGTCTACAAAACAAGAGGGGCGGGAGGATCTTCTTACAGGATATCCGGGTATGGGGACAGACCCAAAAAGTTAAATGTATTCAAGAAGTTTTATGTATTCATTAAATTGTATTTAATATTGATCAGGCAAGCCATTTTCCTTTTCTCCTGTTAATAGTACTGTGTGTGTGTGTGTGTGTTGTAGAAACCTGACCGGGATGAGTGGGGTAGTGGTGTGGAGGCTTTTGAATGTGCTCTGCAGCTGGAGAAGAGTGTGAACCAGTCACTACTTGATCTACACAAGGTTGCAACTGAACACAATGACCCGCACGTGAGTCAGTTTCATACATGCATTACAAAGGCTTTCAAAGTCTCACCATTACTACATTATAAGTTCCATATAAAAAACATAGATAAGACCATGCATGGAGAAGACGGTACAAAAACCAAAACAAAAAAAAAGAATAGATGTATGATGTTTCTCTCTTTTTCAGTTGTGTGACTTCATTGAAACCCACTACCTGGATGAGCAGGTGAAATCCATCAAGGAGCTGGCTGACTGGGTGGCCACTCTGCGCCGGATGGGTGCTCCTCAGAACGGCATGGCCGAGTACCTGTTTGACAAACACACTCTCGGCAAGGAGAGCGCCTAAGAGCCGCCTCTGCCATCACCTCACCTGGGCCGGATCTGGGTCAATACGAGCTGCTATCAGGGCTCAGTCGTCATGACTTCCGCATGCAGGTCTGTCTGACCCGAGCGTATGATAATCAAGCACAGCTTGTGCATAGTTTTGCTGACAAACATGTACATTCTTAATTTAGTAGGCTGCTTTGATTAAAAAAACACACTTGCGAAAACAGATACAGCTTATATTTGTATTTTAAGGAGAAGAAACTGTCCAAGCACCAACATGGTCTAAATGATGGCGTAAGCACTTTACGAATGATCTTCATTCCGAAAGCCCATAGCCATGACACGACACATTCCCACCTCTGTGAGACATCTCTGCTCCTTTAAAGCTTGAAATTGTCATTTGCTTGTTCATGTGTAGTTTGTGTTATATGCAGAACACATATATGCATACTCACATCAAATATGAACCCCATATTTAAAGAAAAACCTGTGTTAATGTTTGATCAGTGTTCTATATCATCCTTCCAATAAAAGACTGGAACAACAGTCAAAATCTCACCAGGTTTTTTGTTGTATTTACTAACAGATTTTCAATCAAAACTATTTCAAATGCTTATTCAATTGTTTATGGACATTATATGAGTCAATATATTTTCAAATGAGTTTTTAAATAATCCATCTAGATTCTGGGATGTGGACCTAGATTGCGCTGATGCTCACATGATGTTTAGTTTTTGGCTGTTCCACCCTTCAGTTGAATTACAGTGGCTGTTTTTCCGGCCTGCTCAAAGGAAATAGCACACCTGAAGTCCCTGGTACAAAATATTTTAATTCCTCAGAAAATCCCATGTTGCATTCTCATTACAGTGCTACTGGCATTGACCAGAGCCTCTACAGGATGTTTTGGGGATATAAAGTACAGGATCAGCCTGGCTTGAATAACACTCTTTGTGGCACAGAATGGTAACTCTTGCACTGTATTATATAACACTGTTACTTTAGCAGCCTTTAAAAACGTAGGCCTCCACACACATCAGTGCTGCCCAACCTGCAGTAGTAGTCTATGCCAAAGATTCTAGGGCAGAGCAAGAATCTTTGGTCTACGCTTTCAATCAATGCAACCAGGTGCATGACCCGCATTTTTTGTTTCATTTACAAATATAACAAAGAGGAAAAAAAACTTGATTAGTCATTGCAATTAGATATTTTAACAGCAAACAAAGTATTGACATGTTGTGGTGCTGTCTAACATGGGCAAGTGCTGGACTGGACTGACCAGGTTACATTACACATTATGTTCATCTGCCTGTTTTGGATCTGTCATTGTAGACGGCATCACTGTAGGCTACATAGTATTTCCTTAAGTGTTTCCTGAACTTCTTGTTCAGCTTTTCCCTGGCCTGGCTCCATCCACACAAACTCAGTGCTGATTCAGGTTTTAATTTATTTTATTTGGAAATTCTTGTGAAAACTAATTGGAAAACCTTTAAAAAGTTAGGAATTCATTTAATTAAAGCA
The DNA here is from genome assembly GCA_017657215.1 of Limnothrissa miodon. Classification (NCBI taxonomy): domain Eukaryota; kingdom Metazoa; phylum Chordata; class Actinopteri; order Clupeiformes; family Clupeidae; genus Limnothrissa; species Limnothrissa miodon. The sequence continues at coordinate 82,415 of JAGFZM010000984.1, forward strand.
TTAGATCAGGTTAATCTGGTTTGTTACATTTAAATTAAATAAATAGACTAGTTTACCATATAATACACTTTAGGCAGAAATGCATATGCATTACGCATAGGGTCAAGGAATACTGAAGTGTATTAAAGACAATGCTGGTTCATTCATCACCCCCTAAAATTGGCTCTCTGTAATTCTACTTTTTTTGTCTAGTCCGTGAATATAAGTGGACCTCCCTTTTTCAAAGTATATAATAAATCCGGACCAACATGGCAGTGTGTTGATTTGTCCATTGTTATTTAAAGAAGCCTTTGTAACCCCCCCCCATACAGTTAGCCATACATTCTCATGGTATGTTTTTCTTTCATCTAGCAAAATATATATTTCACATTCCTGCGTAAAGCACACAACAGATTTATTTACAGTTTTAAAAAATAAAAAGTATGTACATCCGTGCGTCCGTTGTATATACAGAATACATTAGGCTATATTTTAAAACATATACACCACTGACGTATACACCACTGACGTAAATTTGAACAAAGGGTACCTAAAGTAAAGCAGGACTTTTATCATTTCTAGTGATGGGGTGTAATATTAATGAGCAGTGCAGTTCAGTGTGTTTTAGCCTGCTCAAATACAGTCTTGTGGTAATCTTGTGCATCCCAGTTGGACAGTGTTCAATTTCCTGGACCAAGTTCAGCTAGCGCAACATTTTGAAACAGTTCCCATCCCATTCGTCCCTGGGGGTGACATACAAAACGTTTGGCAGCTTTCTGCCATCTCAAACTCAAGCCATGTCTCAGCCAAACTTCCTTTTTCACTCCTGCTCTCTCGCCCCATTGGCTCTTCCCGTCCCAGCTCCTCCTTGGACCACCAGACCTCTCAGAAGGTCCTCGGCCAATGAGATACCAGAATCGTTGGGGGAGTTCTGCTGATTGGTTGCAGGCTGGCTGTTAGTGGGCGTGGCATTGATAGGGTTGAGATTGCTGCTGCCGCTAAGCGCTCCACTGCTGCTGCTGATCAGTCGTTGAGCGCTACCTCCACCTCCACTGCTGGGGAAGCTGGAATAAGTCATCCCACCATTGCAGAGGTTTCCTGGGGAACCAGTAGCACCAGTGCTGACAACGCCACCATTGATGCTGTTTGAGCTGTTGGTGGTCTGAATGAGAGGCTTGGAGGGAGGAGTGAAGGAGAAAACTCGATCTCCTCCTCCGCCTCCCGGGAGTCTGGCACTCGGGGGTCCTGGCTGACTCTCTGCTGAAGAGGGGGTGTCTAGGGAGAGCCGGGGGGGTAGAGGGTGTCGGGAGAGAAGTCCCAGCCCAAGCCTTGGCTTCGGAATAGGGCCGAGCTCGGGAAGAGGGTCTGGGAAAGAGAAGGCCTGAGCAGAGGAGGTGTCGCTGTCGTCCCCCAGCCATGGAAACGCGGAGGACGGGGGTTGCGGCAGGTGACCAGGTGTGTCAGGCGGAAAGAGCTGGGAGCCCACAGACGGGTGGGCGAGGGAGGAGGACGAGCTGTGTGCCCCGTCGCCCTGCGCTCTGCGGGTGGGTCTGGGCCGTGGTACAGGCGGAGGCATCGAGTGGATGGGTGTCTGTGGGCAGCTGTAGAAGCCTGGGCGTTCGCACATGGGGATGGAGGAGAAGGCGTAGTCCATGTCGTGAGAGTGGCTGTCATTGCTGTGACCATGCCCACCCACCTGAGAGGTGGCCTCTGCGTGCAGGTAGAGGGGGAAACGGCTGAGGGGAGCGCGGGGGCGCCGGCGCAGTAGGGAGGCCCTGGAGGTGGGCGTGGGCCGGGGGAAGCTGGGAGACTGGACCCCCAGCAGGCGGCTCAGGTTGCCCAGCAGAGGGGTGGAGTGGTTGGCCTCCTCGTGCTCCTTTATCTGCTCCAGGTTGGACTGGAACTCCATCTCCTCCTTCGGCACACTTGTAAGGTTAACAAAGGAAAAGGCACAGGAAAGGTCAAATGTGTGCAAGCTACATGTGCATTTATGCACTAAGCAGACACTTTTAACCTAAGTTTGTCAACTATCAATTAGTTCAGAGGCAGACATTTGTCAACTATTAGTTAGTTAGAGGCAGACAGTCTCCCCCAGTGCAACCTGGGACTAAGTGCCTTGCTCAAGGGCACAACAGTGACTGCTGGGATTCAAACAGTCTTCTGGCATGCTAGCCAGGTTCCTTGACCTATGGGTTTTGTTTCAGGCATCTGAGTAAAATTTTCTGATTATTTCATCAGTAAGTATGACATAATATGACATCTTGAACCCTCATAGAAATCATCCAAGTTGAACTTGTGTTCAGGGCTAAAGGGAGGACATAAGCATTTATCCATACTGTTGGTTGTTTCTGTAAAGAAAAGAAAAAGATGTCTTGATTTAAGGACTACTTTCTCTGCCTGTTATCGGTAAGCAGGTACTCCAGCTGCTTACGGGCCCACGGCCACACAGGGGCCCCTTGGTCATTGAGGGCAATGCCAACTGCAGCCCTTTCCCCCTTCTACTTACTAATTACGGCAAATGTAGCCATGTAGCCTGAACTATCAAGAAAATCACTATTTGAATTACTCGAAGTCAATGGTCAAACTCCATAATCCTCATCAGAATTACACCATGGTGTGACATTGAAGCATTCTATAGGTCTCTATATATCGACTGTACAAATTTTATACAGATGTTTGAAGTAATATCGAGAACATATAATAGTAATCCTGAAATAAGCAACAATTATGCATTTTTGTGTATTTTATTTTACATTGTGGCTGGGAATTGTGGGATATGGTAGTGAACTGAACATACGTATCACCGGTACATGTTAAAATCACACACTGAACTGGAGTGAGTTTCGGATAAGTTTGCACTGTTCTCATGCTTTTCCAGACAATCCCAGTGACAGTGGCCTTTGGGAAGCGTTTATTTTCCAAGCTGAAACTAATTAAAAGCTCAATGGGACAGAGTCGTCTTTCTGGACTCGCCATAACGTTAACGTTACTGTCGATAGAGAAGACCTGTGCGCGTCCGCTGGATCTTAATGATTTGATCGAAAACTTTGCAAAGACGAAAGCCAAGAAAATGCAACTATGATGTAACTGAGCATTTGAACTATTTAAATGATAAGGTGTAGATTTTTTAGTTTATTGTGTTTCCTTCATTTGTTTGGTGTTTTGTTTTTTGTTTTCCTTCGTTCAAGGCATGCAGTCACCAGTTGTTTTCTATTTGTGGTGTTAATATAAGCTACCTCTATCAATTTTCTCATTCTATTTGCCTATTTATGGTAGGCTAGCCTTTTACGTTACATTGCGTGATCATGTGTTGTATAGGGGGCCCTCCTTGATAATCTTGCTTACGGGCCAATGTTGGCTTGTTCAGGATTCAGTGTTCTCGAAGAGGCCAAGGTCTGAGCGTATAGTGGGGCCCCTACCTGATATCAAGAGCTGAGCCCATGAAGGATGGCTTCTTGTGTTCAGCACTGGCTGCTGTGTAGGGAGGCTGGGGCTCGGACTCGTTCCAGTACTTGTCCCTCTCCATCTGAGGCACACTGTCATACATTTCATCCACAGACAGCAAAGACACCTAAGGACAGAATATTACACAGGTAATACAACACACTTCCTCTCTTTCTCTACCTCTTTTCTCTCTCTCTCTCTCTCTCTCTCTCTCTCTCACACACACATACACATACACACACACACACACACACACACACACACACACAAGTACATCAGCAGACCTTATTGCTGTATTGATTATTTTCACAGTGGGATAAAATATACTCTGCCCCCCTACAATACAAACACACACACATAGCACATTAAAATGACAACTTGCCATTACCAGAATGCCCTTTCACGCCCATATACATACATTTCCCTTTACCAGTAAGCCCCTTCTTCTCACATACAGCATACTGCACACCACATCCCTTGTCAGCAGTATACCCTCCTAACCCACAATTCCCTCATCCCACATGACCCTCTAGATTAGAACTTGGGTTGATCCATTGATTTGTGGATCTGTCCAAGGTTTCCTTCTTAGAGAGCTTTTCCTTGCGCTTGTTGCTCTTGGGTGTCCCTTGTTAATGTGTAGGAGCCGCATTAAAAGACCCCCCCCCCCCACACCCACACATTTGTTGCCTTTCTCCACACCCGTATAGATAGATAGATAGATAGATACTTTATTGATCCCCAAGGGGAAATTCAAATTTATAAAGTATTACCTTTATAAAGCCACCCCTCACACACACGCTCACGCAAATCTATGAACTCCTTAGTCACCCCCATGCACTCTTTTTCTACCTCGTTCCCCCTTTGAAAGCGCAACAGGCTGCCAGCAAATGTAATTTTGTACACCCAGAACTTCATGCATGTGACAAAGTTGAATCCTTAAATGAAAAAGAGGGGCATTACTCACAATTTCTCACCCACAGTTACTGACAAAATTCTGTTGTCATTAAGCACGTATGTGTAACCATTACAATGTATTATCACTGAAATGTTACAGGGTATTACCTGCAGATTACGATCCACTAGCCAATTAGTCTCGAAATCATCATCATCCTCACCGAATGGATTTATCAGCTGTTCTGCCACCTGAAAATGTAGAATCATGAGTATGAAATATTAAAGCGTTTGTCTGTATCCTTTCTTAATGCTAGCCTTTGAAATGCTAGCCTAGTACTTGAAAGGGTTGGGAAATGAAACATCTGTCTGATAGGTCTATATTTAAATACAAAGTGCACATGCAGTGTGTACACCTCCACACACACACACCTTTAGCCACCCAACATAAAAAAAGAACTGCAGTAGGGTGAAGACAGGCAAGTAGAAATCCAGATCATGTCCTGGATACCCATGACTGGGGTCCAAAAACTGCCGTCCAATCAGACAAGCCAGAAAATAGCTGTACACTGCCACAGTGACCACCTTCAATAAAACAAATAACACCATGATTAGACACTGAGCCAAATACAGTACAAGAACTACAGATACCATAACTGACGCACTACTCCACTGCTATTTGTATTATGGAACGACATCACTGAGTTATGGGTGCTAATTGCTGTACTGTAGGCTAATACTTGTGCGATAAGAGATCTGATTGTGGAATGGTGGATAAGCTGTGCTGATAAGCTCAACCTGAGTGTAAACCAGAGGCAGGCTGATCCAGTCGTAGCTGTAGAGCTTCATGCACTGGGAGCGCAGGGTGTTCAGTTCCTGGAGAGAGAACAACAATCAGTCACTCAGAAGGGTTTGATTACTCCACGTAAGAGTGTTTAATTAGTGTAAAGAAAACACAGGGGTTATTGTTTGAGGGACCTCACATCAATTCAAAATTAAATGTTTTATTTGACATTTCATATTTCACTACCAAAAACAATGACTCCTATAAGTGATTCTGAGGACAATGAAAGCTTATTTAAAGCTTCTTTCACATGAGTATTAGAAGCATCTCCATTATTCCGAATATGCCAATGGCCATCAGACTCACATTGAGGAGGGCCGTGAGGGCCACGTCGTTGTTGATGCGCCCCTCCGCTCTGGCTCTCATGGTCAGGTTGACAAACCACATGCAGGGAACCCAGAATTTGTTGTGTGGCGATGGCAGCTCGTCCAGCTGCCGCAGCTCTTCTGCAGTCATCAGACCTGACGAGGAGGAAGGGAGGAATGACAAAAAAGAAGAAGAATAAAATGAAGATGATGATGAAATATAAATACAGGAATGAATAAGGATGAATAAATATTCACTTTAAGCAGTTCAGCATTGAGTTCTGGCATTTGGTGGCATTTTTTAAGTACAAACTTTGCAAGTAACAAACGTGTATCTGCTGGCTATTTCACACTATCACTAAATGTACAGCAAATCTCTTTAGAGTGCTGTTGATAAGAAAAACAAAAATGTTTTGGGGCCTTTTACCTTTCCAAAACAGAAATGTTTTTAGAAACTGTACGCGGTGTTGCAAGGAAAGAATGAGGGGAATTCAGAAGACTCCCCTCAAAGTCGGAGAATCTTCTCATGTTCCGCATCAGTCTCTCTAAATTCACATACTAAAGAAGCCACAGAACCTTACATTCTTCCCCCTGGAGGTGATAGTACTGCTATAGGCTAATTCTGACTGGTCATGAGAGGTCACATAGGTCTGTTTGTGTCATATAATGCTTGTATGAACCACACAACCAAATCTATTGAACTAACCCAGCAGTTATTGATGTTTGGTGTGAATTACCCCCTTTTTATATAATGACTGTATCTAATAAAGCCACTCTTTTGAGTAAAGCTTTACAGATCAGTGTGGTGTGTGTGTGTGTGTGTGTGTTTGTGTGTGTGTGTGAGAGAGAGAGAGAGAGATACCTGCATGGACTAGGTGGTCCATTGTGGGGAATCTTTTATAGACAGCGGTGCTGACAGACCGGTAGATGAGAACGCCTGACAGGTTGGCATAGCGCATCAGGGTGCGGCGGATGAGGCGTGCAGATTCATCAGCACCCCTCACATGACCACCCACCAACGCTCCAAGGCGGTCTGGCCAAGGAACACTCTCAAATTGCCCCCACCAGCGAGACACCACCAGAGTCACATAAAAACCTGATATGCCCACACACACACACACACACACACACACACACAGATAACCATGCTATGAAGCCTTTAAGTTGCAAACTGAGAAAAATATGGTTGGTATAAAACATCATATATCTTATTAGAATGTTTAAACATCAAACTTGAGAGCCTGTAAAAACAGAATGACATGATCTATTTTACTGTTGACTATATGGTGTTTTAGCACAAATGCGTCTGAAGAATTATCTGTTGGAGCAGACTTGGCATTTGTGCTATATAGATTAATGATTCTTGGAAATCAGAGTGAAATGTTGCCATCATGATTTGACATTACATACTGTACATCTAACTTATAAGATACAGTTTGCAATTGCTGCATGGATAAATTGTGCTTATTATTTAAATTAACATTTTTTATTTTATTTATTATCATATTTCTAGTGTATAAAAGCTCCCACTTGTACTTACCTAGTACAAAGGACAAAGGGATGAGATTTGCATACTTGTCACAGTAGATGGACAGTTTCTCAAAGAGTCTTCTCTGGTTATCTTTCAAAAGAAACCTGGAGTGCAGAAGGTTTTGTCAGAGAATATATTCAGGCCTTACACCATGACTCAATGGCTTTATGTTTGGAAATCTTCTCCCTAGTGTACAATTAAGGCCATATTTATTTTGCCAATCATCCAACATGGAGGTTATTTCTGATATTTCTAAGCACCAGGAAAACTGACCAGGATGGCATCAGTTTGTCAGTCAGAAACACCTTTGTAAATTTGACCCATTGCTACATTTAAAGCTAGCCCTTTGCTGGTTGAAGTGAATATTTTTTCAATCCCAATCACTCTAGATGTGATGTGATGACATCCTTGTTTTTTTCACTCACCTGTAAAGGACACTGAAGCCCAAGTAAAGGACAGTGAAGATGATGAGCTCTCTATAGAGCAGCTTGTAGATGCTGCCCCTCCAACGCAGGAGTAGATGGGAGAAAGTCCCCAGACGCGCATCTGCCACCCTGCGTGAGTAGGTCACTGTCATTGTTGCCCCCTAGTGGCGAGGATGACCAACCTCACAGGGTACCACAGGGTTGGCGTAAGGCGTTGAGGGAGGTTAGTAGTGGGGAGGTCTGGCCTGAGGGTCTTGGACTTGGACTGGCCAAAACAACAGAGTGCCAAAAGGCCAGCACACACTGTAGCATCCACACCGACACCCCCAATCAGTTGCAGAGATCACATGTTGAGTGCACATGAGGACAGTCTTAGATACAGAGACCAATGGCCATAAGACACAACTTCAGGTTAAGGCTGTCACCATGAGACTTAGCTGACCAAGCTGACCAAGATTAATTGAAAGGATGAAAAGGACTGTTAGTACTGATGTTGGGATATTGGGGGAAAGAAAAAATAAGGAGAGAAAGGGAATGAGAAAGAGTTTGAAGAAAAGGGAGAGAGAGAAAAAAAAAGGAACAACAAGTAGGCCTACAGCTGTGACTTCACAACATAAATATTTTGAATGTACCTGTCAGACATGACAAAAGCATGAGCACATGAGGAGTAAGAAAGGTTGGTTGTACTCACTGTGTTTGATGGGGAATGTGTTGACAACCCTCAGGGTGAGTGTAATGGCGAGGGTTGGAGGAGAGGCGAGGAGAACAAGGGAAATAGACGCCCACATCTCCGGTCACTTGATGTGTTAATCTGTTCCAGCAACAAAGGTGCATTGTGAAGCCTAGGTAGCCTACTAGTTAATCTGAGCAAATCACCCTGTGTCCCTGCACCAACTCAGAAGAATCATTTCTTAATAACGGAAGGAAACAATGGCATGTAAAACTTATCTTATGTAATGTTACTGCTTCTCCCTTCTATTTCTCTTCTTCTAGTTATATGACGGAAGTGTGTCAAATTCCATCACTTTAAATCCAATCCAATTTCAGTGATGTAAAAGAATTCTTTGAGAGGGGCAGACAAAATTAGGAGCAGCAGGGGAACTAAGACGCACATAAGCCCTCTGGTGGACAGAATGCGAAACACAAGTCGACCGAACTGGGGTTAGTGATTAACCCTTTAACCGCGATCGGACAAACCAAGAGCGAAGTCCGCCAGGTACATCTTCGGGAAAAGATGAGCGTTTGGTGAGAGTTAAAAACATAACCTAAGCAAGATGGTGTGCATGAGTGGGAGTTGCATTCTCAGATCTGATGCGCACTTCACACCCTTTGCTATATAGGTTTGTGGAAGTTGAAAAGGTAAGAGCAGTGGAATGTATTGTGAGTATTCTGAGTTTAGCTTGAAGAAATGTCCAGGATTCAGTTGTTCTGGTTGACAAGAAGTGCCTTTTAAATTACGCACCTGTTTCTGATGGGATACTGGCCCGTTTGGATTTTGTTTTGCTTTAGACCTCAGTCTTAAACTTCTCTTTGTGGTAGCAAAGGCTAACATACATGTTTGGCAATTGGGCTTAAATTGTAAAGCCCATGAATGCATTTTCTGTTGTAATCAAAGTAGCTAAATTCCTCTCCAAGGAAAACAGTTTGATTCTAGAAGTTGGAAAACAAAAACAAAGAACACATTTGGTCAGTCTCTGATAGTTAAGTTACTACACTTGTGTTCTTCATTGTCTTGGGCTTAAAAAATCTGCCATAATTGTTGAATGTCAGTTGACTGTAGGCAAGAGCAAAAGTGGAGTTCATCAGAAGAAATAATAAAAAAAACTATTTGTGTCAGTAGACCATTTGATTCCATGTAGGCTACTTGGTGAGAAGACACATTCTGTAACAAAGTTAAACAAGCGTCATGGCACAGAGGAGACTACATCTACGACCTTGACTGATCCAGGACTGATCAGGGTTTAGTGTCTGGAAAAATGGATGTATTTGAAGGGATCCACAGGGTGCAGCTATCCTCCTCTCCCTCTCCGGTTGTCCCATCTGGCCCTGGGTATGAGGTGGTGGTGGCTGGCCGCTCAGGGATTGCTGTCTACTCCTCCCCTGTTTTTTTTGGTAAAGGGGACACTCTGGATAATCAGGCACCCAAGTTTAAGTCCACCTTAAAGACAGCAGAAGAACGATGTCCTGTTGGAAGGTAAGAAAAGGGTTGCGTTTTTATTCTTTCGCTCTGTCTGTCTTTTGTCTCTCTCACTTTACCTCACTCTCTTTCTCTCTCTCTGTGAGTGTGTGTGTGTGGTGGATACTAGAGCGACAGACTGCAGAAATATGGGCTTTTTTTCTGTACTCACTAACTGTGCTAGTTTCAAAAAAGGGAAGAGTAAGCTAATAGATGTGACCAGTGTTATTGTAATTCTTAGTCCAGCAATGAACTCCTGAGGAACTGCGAGTTGAGGTCTCTAAAGGTTTTTCTCCTGTATGGAGAGCTATTGTGCATGTCAAATTTCTGTTGTAATTTATGAATGACAATGTCCCCTTTTGTTTTTGTAAGAATTGTGAAAAGCACTTTGCATAAAGACTGTGCAAGACTGCATTCATACTAGGCAAATCATATGACCAAGTCAGGTCCATTCTTGGTAATTGATGATGCAGCTTTTAAAATGTAGGCTATTTCTCAAATCACCTTGACCCTACCCTAGTTAACGAGAATTTCTTAAGATTGGTAAAACGTCGTTAGAAGAACACAATTTACGTGCCATACGATTTAGGCCTGTGCAATCAATATGGAAACACACTGTGATTTTCTCAGTAGTGAGCATAAGAAGAGCTGTGGATTCAGACCAATAGAGAAGAGAAGACTGCATTCATGTGACTATGGCTTGAAAACACACTAAAAACTAATGTATCCAAGACGGCCCTCTTCAGGCAGAGAAAAGAGAACTTTTTCACAAGTAGGACACAGTAGGTCGGCCTGCTTTGCGCATTTGAAGACCAAATTGGTCACGTGTTTCCTGGAGAGGCTGACTTTTTTTTTGGAAGTCCGCGTCATGTGACTTGTGACAGATAGTCGACAGTCGTCGGCACAGATTGTTTTCCTGAACGAGAGGATGGGTTCAATCAAGATACGCTTGTTCGAAGAATATTCCGGTTGATAAATAGTCAGATGTAGGTGACACTGTGGGCTTTAGTTGCAAACAGTATGCTGTGTTCATCCGTGCACATACAATTTTATCTACAGTTTCACCAGAACTTGACATTCCAAACCGAGTTGTGATTTAAAGGAATAAAGCCTACTGGAGCAGGGCGTAAACGGATGTTTCCGTGGACACTGCGGGCATAAATCAGTGTGGCTAACGTGTCCGAGGGTAAGGGCTGAGGTCGGTGAAAGCATACCCGGCTGAACAATTCAAGTTTTTCGTGCAGACCCTGCCGACTTATAAAGTTATGAAGCTGCAATTCGCCCACTTTATGTAAAACTTTGATAACATCAAAATACTTTAATATTTGAAAAATACGTGTACTTTATGTTTACTCCAGACCCTTAATGTAGTAGGCTAATGTAATTTAGTCAGCTGTTAACGTTACCTTTTTTGCTCATTTGGCCTGCCTAACCATAGATTCCGATGGACCAGTGATACGGGAAAGTGAAGATCTATTGCTATGCAGTGTCGTAACGCCTCATCTCCGAGCGTATCATGTCCATTATCGCAATATTGGATTGTGTTTCAGGCTAGTCGACCTGGATCCAGATCCGGGACCCAGCTCAGGAGGGGGACAGACTGCGGCGATGCCTCATGGGGAGGAGGGGTCCCGCGGCGGGGAACACTACAACATGTCCCGTCTGCGGAGCTCGTCTGTTGAAATAAGGGAGAAAGGAGCCGAGTTTCTTCGGGAGCAATTGGACGCCGCTCAGAAGGTGCAGTAATGTTTGCTGTTGTTACCACCGTGGATGGTAAACTTCCCTGTTATGTACTCTCTTTTGTACATAAATCCGTTTTAAACAAGCATGTATTTCCTCTCTTTCGCCGCTTTGAGCAGGAGTTGAAACTCAAAGGGGAGGAATGTGAGCGCCTCTCCCATGTACGTGAACAGCTTGAACAGGAGCTAGAAGAACTGACAGCCAGTCTTTTTGAGGTGAGCCGGACTTAAATACCTTAAATTTGACAACTGGTAGGCTACTATCCTCGCACAGCAATACAGATAAATAAATAAAAAGGATGTTTCAGAAGGATCTGTTTGCTTCATGTCTGCCCACTCTGTAGGAGGCCCATAAAATGGTGCGAGAAGCTAACGTGAAACAGGCTGCAGCTGAAAAACAGCTGAAAGAGGCACAAGGAAAGGTTTGTTTCTCTCTGTCTGATCTCTCTCTCTCTCTCTCTCTCTCTCTCTCTCTCTCTTCTTTTCCTATCCGTAATAATGCATTCTTTCCTTTTTTTATTTGTATATATACAAACACATTATGAACATCAAAGATGATAAATGCCTTACACACATATGAAGGACATCTTCTAGGTCAGACGTTTCCAAACTTTTCACATCAGGTACCACCTTGGAAAATATTTGGCCATAATGCTGGTAGGCTACTTGGAGAGCCAATGTTAAAATGCAGCAGCATAGACCTACCCTGTTCAGATATGCAAAATGGACATAAGAAGCAAATGTATTCTATGTAAAGAATACTGTTTAATTTGGCCTTTGTCAGTCACAGCTACATTGTACAAATTGGTACTTGAACTCTCTCAAATGAACAACACTCCAATATAGTCCCTCTACTTCCACATGTAAGAACATGTGAGAACAACTGCATTTCATTCAAACACACACACAAGATCTTTAATAACAACTGCACTTCAGTCAAAAATACAACTGTAGGCCTACTTGTAATTTTACAAAATAAAGATTCTTCCACGTACCACTAGAAAGAGCCTGCGTGCCAGTGGTGGTATGTGTACCACAGTTTGAGAACCTCTGTTCTAGGGTAATTCCCCCCAGCCGACCCCTCTCTCGTGTCTGTCCAGATCGATGTTCTCCAAGCTGAGGTGACTGCCCTGAAGACTCTGGTGCTGACCTCCACTCCTTCCTCCCCTAATCGGCAGCTGCACCCGCAGCTCCAGTCTCCGAGCACCAGGGGCGCGCTTAAGGGCCACACCCGGAACAAGAGCACCAGCAGCGTCTTCCCCGGCTCCCAGAGCCAAGCCGAGGCTGGCTACGCAGAACCACAGGCATCCAGCAAGGAAGACAAGGAGGTAGGAAACATGTTGGGACAGGAAGGCTGCAGGATTAGGGGAAAATATCTACCTGCATGGGAACAACTGTCAAAAGTTCAGGTCAATATTTCTTTTAAGTCAGACTTCTAACTACTGTCTGACAAACAATGAGTATAATGTTAATAAAAACAGTATATAATATATAATAAAACATTATATCCGGTAAGCTTAAACACTAGAACCGCTGTTAGCTAAATGGAATCTCCTCTGCGATTAGCATTTCATTTTGATTATAAAAAATGGATTTGTTGTGCAGCTCTGACATACATATCCAGTCATGCTCATGCACTCTGCAAGCCAGCACAGGGAAAGAGGTGCAACAGCGATCTGTGGGAGAGGGACATTTTCTTTTACGAATCTCAGATGAGGGCTGACTTCAGCTCCCTTACCATAAATGGGCCAAGCACCCAAGGGGACCAGGTTCAAGTCTGTCCTGCGGACGTTTCTGGATCCTTTCCCAACTCTACCTACTGCTTCCTGTTCTTCTTCACTGTCCAGGGTGACAGGGTATGGGACTGAGATTGGGATTCGCTTGAGAAAAGCTTTGTGCTCAGTTGCTTTTCTTTACTTTTCTGGCTTCAGTCAATACTGCAAATACTAATTGAGTATTGATTCAGCATTGACGACACAATTCCATACTCCAGGTCTGATTCTCTTCCTCTCAGCTTTTACCGCATGTCTGTGTATGTGATGAACCTAACCCTAAACCTAGCCTAACTGTAAACCTAGCCTAACTCTTCCTTGCTGCTTTAATCAACTCACTCCCTCTCTTTTCCTGCACTTCTTCTCCCTTCCTGTTTTTTCTCCTCCCTCTCTGTCTCTCTGTCTCTCAGTCTGGTGTTCCTGCTCTCCTCTCTCTGATTCTGTGTCTGGTCCCTGGCCAGTCAGTCAGCGTCACCTGTGAGCCCTACTGGCAACGCCAGGGGGAGGGGACTGGGGCCCACTGTCGCCAGGTAACCACCTGCCACTCCAGTCCAACAGCTAGTACATTTAGAATGGATCTTGCTTGTTTGTTATGGTCTTTAGTTAACACTTTTCCTGTTTTAATTTAGTTTAATTTAGTGTTTTGTTGATATTTTGGAGATATTGTAGTGACAAATCAAATTTCCGGGTGGTCTGTCTGATTAATATTTTGCCGGAAATGTGTGGATTTTGTATGTGTAAAAGAACTTTGGCCTTGTCTCAGCAAGAGTTTGACCTAGAATGCTGACACACGTCGACAACTTCCTTTATTTTCTGACTTGTCAGTGATGTGCAGTCAAAGATCGTTTGTGGAGTAGTGCTGACCTGTTGTTTCCCTATCTGTCATTGCCTGTATCTCCGGCTGCCCTCCCTTCAGTTGGTCTGTTATGGTCAGTTACTCTGAAATTTCTGGTAATGGTGATTTCTCCCTCCCATTGTTAGCCAATTTCCCAGTCATAGATTAACCTTAGTGGTACTTCTGCACTGAAATGAAGCTTTTTTTTAGTCTAAGACTACACTTGCACTTTGTTTACAACTGTTTTTGTTGTGCATCTGCACTTTAATGTTGTCAACGTCTACGCATGGGACAAGTGTGAAAAGTAATTTCGATTCCTTTGTATGTCAAGTACATTTGAAGAAATTGACAAATAAAACTGACTTTGACTTTGACTTAATCATTGCCCAGGTAATCAGCCTTGTAAGATTTGAATCACATTCTCTCTCCCTCTCCTTCCCCCTACTACACTCTGCCCTGTCTAAAGGAATAGTGCACACTTGGGAGCTATACTTTGGGAATATCCAGTGGTGCTACTGTTAGCCGAGGTGTTTGCCTTGGTCCATTGCTTTATTTTTCTATATAGCACTTAAGCGTAAATTTACATAGGCCCTAATGTCTGTTATCTGCCTCTGTTGTGTTTTATTACTTCATTTCTATGTAACTTTTAATTCTTTCATAATTTCATTCATGTATATTACCTTTTATTACGTTAATTGGTTTAACTGCCTTTGTCTTTGTAAAGCACATTGAAAGCCTCTGTGTTTGAAATGCACTTTATAAATAAACTTGCCTTGCCTCTCTCTCTCTCTCTCTCTCTCTCTCTCTCTCTCTCTCTCTGTCCTTCTCTCTCTTAGCTGGACTCGGTTCTGTTTGCTGAGTTCTTGGCCTGGAGAGAGGCCCCTGGTGTGGACCGCTCCTCTGCTTTCATGAGCCGGGTGTACAGAGAGGACATTGGGCCGTGCCTCTCCTTCAACCGCTCAGAGGTACAGTGCATGGAAACCCATTCCTCCCGCCCATCAGACACGACCAAGGTCTAACTCCCACTATGTGCACGTCTGTGTAATCTGATTCCTCTGTAATTGTCTGTCTAGTTGTCTCAGTCTGTGCAGAGTGCAGTGGAGAGCAATTCTCTGACCATTGAGCCTGTTGCCATCAGTGCACTGCCTCTGGTTAAGGCTTCAGCCATCGAGTGTGGAGGACCCAAGTGAGTCAACAGACACACACACACACACACATTCATTAATATAATAATTGTTTTATACAATTAAATGTGGCGCATGAATTGCATAATTAATATTTAATTAATTAGATATAATCAGCACAGTTAAAAAGTGTGAGAAAGAATGTGACCAAATTAAAGATACATTTTCTGAACTATGAAACAGGTAACTGTTGCTGTTCTCATCTCTCCCTCCCAAAGAATCAACAGTTGTGGTTGTATGTTGTCAATTTGTAGAACATGTAGGTTAGTTAGTGAAAGAAAACATCATTACTGTCATTATAACCAGTTCACAGTACCATTCCTACACCTTTTCAGAATGAGTTGCACCCCACTGCCTGTTTAGTGCATGATTGCTCTAGACATGTGCCAAGTGCATACACTAGAAATGGACATTTTGACTGGTTTGCTTTTGGGGAAATTCAAATCATCTATTGCTTTTTAGACACACATCCACAACCGTTTGCTGGTTCAAGTATTTTCCTAGTCCTCTTTAGCTGCACTCCTCTCCTCTTTCCATTAGATTATGTTTAACATGGCATAAACAGGCTTCCTCAATGGTGGTCATGGAGAATAACCTCTATATACAATACACGGGAGCTATTTTCAACAGATGGTACATACCGGTAGTCATTCAAATACTTGAATTTGAATGATCATCTGTATGGAAACATATTTTGAGGGTTTAACTCATTTGTCTAGATGAAAAGAAAATGAGTGAAGACGACCTAAAAGCGGAAGCCTGGCAGAAGCATTTTTACAACCCGAGCATTTTTTCAAATTTCTTTCATTTAAAATCATTACCAATCACTCTCCTCCATGTCACGCTTTTTAATTCCCATTTGATTTGAAATTGTTTCTTTCAGTGGCTGGAGAGGTGCTATAGAGACGTAAGTGACCTTGGGACATCACCTTATCTTTTTCTTTGAGGCCAATGCTCTCACACACACACACACACTTGCTCACGGGTTGTGCAAACAGTCACTGTTCTGCTTGGTAAAGAAGCTTGATTTTTTTTGTTCATTGACATCTGTGTTTGTATGACCTGATCTCTAACCACCCACCCAGACCTCGCGGCCTGTTTATGTGTTCTAATGGGCTAGGACTGGGGTATAGATGCTGCTCTGTCTGTGTGTGTGTGTGTGTGTGTGGAGGAGGGGGGCTCTTCAGAAGACTAGGACTAACACTTGCAAACTATTTTCTCTCCTTGTGTATTTGAAACATACATGGTACATTTCGGTGTCTTGTGTTGTTTGTGCAGCACGCGTCCTGTGTGGAGCTGTTTTAATCTGAGCCAAATTAACCGAATGTTTTGTTGTTATGAACATTGTTTGCGTTCTGTTGCCTTACTATCTTTATCAACCCAAACGTGCTGGTGTTGTGTGCCCAGCAACGTGCCTGCATCACAGTCTGTGGCTGCATGCTGTTCCAGTGTGACTATGACGTGTGTGTGTGTGTGTGTGTGTGTGGATGTTTGTTTTGTCAGGGTGTGTGTATTTGTGTTCTCCCACTCTATATAGACCCTATATAGGGAAGATCTGATTCCATGTTGTTGTTTGTCCCGCCCTTCCTCTCCTCCCTTCCCTTCCACAGGAAGTGTGCCTTGAGTGGCATGTCCCGGCCCTGTCGCCATCGCATCAAACTGGGAGACAAAGAGAGCTACTACTACATCTCACCCTCCAGCCGAGCTCGGGTATCCTCTCTCTCTCTCTCTCTCTCTCTCTCTCTCTCTCTCTTTCTTATTCCCTTTGTCTCTCACTCTCTCTCCTCTCACTTTCTTTTTCTCTCTCCTTCTCTGTCCCTCTCTCTCTCTTTGTCCATATTGAGATCTGTTAATGGTGTTAAAATGTATTTTTGTCTTTTATCCCCAGATCACTGCTGTGTGTAATTTTTTCACCTACATAAGGTACATCCAGCAAGGTTTGGTGAGGCAGGATGGTGAGTACATTTTTGGCAGGATGGCGTACATTTCTGATAATATATACAGTAATGTACAGTAATGTATGTACATATGTACAGTAATGTACATGTTTATTGTTTTTTTTTTTCTTGATGTTTCTTTCTGTAGTGGAGCAGATGTTCTGGGAAGTTATGCGTTTGCGGCGGGAGATGACTGTGGCTAAACTGGGCTTCTTTCTCATGGATGAGAGCTAGGAACCAGCACAAGTTAACCTCGGAGCACAGTTAACACACGCACACACACACATGCACATACAGAAAGAATAATGGGCTACAAGCAATAGAGTTTATCTCAAGAGACTTCTATCATTGCCACAATGTTGCCATACACACAGTGTGTGCTTTGAGTTCCTTCCTGTACTTTGTTATGTGATAGAATCACAAGTTGCCAAACTGAAGATTATGAGCCAGCAGTGACGGATCCTATTCACTGAGTTTTATGTGAACATCATACAGCAAGGTCAGCTTGTTGAATCAGCTCAGATGGCTGTTTTAATAATGTCATAGCTCTGTTATCCCAGATATCCCAGAGATTTTCACTAAAAAGCATTTAGAAAAAAAAAGAAGAGAAAGATTGTTCATTGTAGGGATTGTTCATTTTCTTTCCCAGATTAGTGGTTGATTATTCCCCCGTATACATGGCATGGCATTACTCTTACTGCATTTGTTATATTGTGTGAATCATTTATTGTAGCTATCGTTCCGCTCTAGTGATTTAGTTTAGTTTTTTTACTTACTGAGTCTCACAGGACACAGCTTCGTCCATCTGCAAGTTATCAGAGATGGAGCCGACCCAGTGTTACTGTTTGTTAGGTCAAAGCCATTGTATACAAAGACAATCTCAGGCAGGATGGGTGTTGTATATACAGTTAATGGGATGGATTGTCCTTGGCAGTTAGAGTCAGTCTACTCAACACTCCTTATTTAAAAGCACTTCAAATCAGGACAAAGCTGCTCTCTCTTCCAGTAGCCTAACGTTGCCTTTTCATTCTCATGTGTTTTGGTGTATGAGCGCTCACTAGGCCACCAAAGACTTGGCCTTAACACAGAGCATTGTTTCACTGGTTAGTCTGCACCACTAGTTCCTCTGTTAGGTTCTGCGTCGACTGCCCATGAGAAGTACATCGGTGCTCAAGCAGAACCACAGAAATACAGTAGATTCAGTATTCAACTCCAGTTCCACATAGAGAACTCCTAAGTGAAGCGTAACCAGCAGTGAATGGTTTCCCACCATGTTGTGTATACGTACAAATTTCTTCTAAACATTTATATTATGCACAATATAGGACAAAAGCCTTACACCTTGTGCCCAGGCACACGCAGATGTCTCTCAGCTCATACTCTCCTATTTTGTTTATTATTTGTTTGTATTTAGTTCCATAGCCTGTGAAGCTAATTGTCCTTTTTTTATGGGGTGTATGAATACAGTATCTTGCTGTAGACCTTCCATGGTTGCCATGGCAACAGAGTGATTCTTTGCCATATCTATAGGCTCTGCACACCAATGCTTGCCTTGTGTTACTAGTAGTGGTCACAGCATCAGCTTTAATCCAAACTGCCATAACGCAGCGTACTCGTTTTACACCACAGCTTCAGTACAGCCTGTAGGCACTCTGGGTTATTAATGTGTAAATAAACAAGCCACGATCGGTCCCAGTGAGTGCCGCTTTTGCGTGGCTGTACAGCCATATTTCTGTGGACGGGGAGATGTACGATGCTCACAATGCACTCACAGTAGATGTTCCACTGCTCGTTCCTAAGTTTGAACTGTGTAAGTGGAACATGCAAACCTTGCATGATTAAATGTCTGTATTTCCGCATCATAGCTGCTCAAGTGTAAGCTCCAAGACGGCCATGTTGTACATTAGACGTGTGTGGTGCATAGGGTCTGTGCTGCCTTAATATATGACATAAGAATGAAGTTACTCAAGCGCACTGTTAACATGTCACCGTTAATGTAAATAAAGACAACAACGCTAACTTGCATACAAACAATGAATTTTCTATTGACATACATGTTCTCCATGCTTGACTTTCTTTTCTCATTTATTTACCTCCATTAGTTTAATTAGTTTAACGGTGCAATTCACCTTCTGTAATGTAGGCTGACAGGCAGATTGGGTTCATTTGTTTGCTGAAGGCCAACATAGCACAGCCAGGAACTTTTGCCACAACCGTAGTTGTAAAGCTGGTAAAGATGAGGGAAACACACACACACACACACACACACACACACTTGGAATGTGAAGCCACTGTGCCCTGGAATGGAATGACTTCTGTACACAAAGCACACTGAACCAATTAATAATTGCCTTGTAGGAATGCGTGTGTGCTTTACAATTTGACATGTTGGATGTTTATTGACAGGATCTGGGAGAGACTGCTGCTAAAGTGACTATAAAATATTTCTTACCACTGCTGAAATCTAATTGAAGTAAATATCTAAAGCTCTCAAGAGTGTTTTTCATATCTAACAGTTGATATGAAGTGCAGACTGCAGAGTGTTGAATATAATAAGTCAACAGGTAAAAATAAATAAGAATATTTATTTAGCAGATTTTTAGATTTTCTTATATTTCCAGGAACATTTGTGTCAATACATCGGTGGTGTTGAGCCGTTTACAGAGATCGAATAATGTCATTAAATAATGTTGACAAAAAAAAGAGACATTTACAGCCCTTTGAGCTTATCAGTAGGTGTGTCAAAAAGCAGCACACATACATTGATTTGTTATTGTGGTCTCCAAGGGTGTCTTCCAACACACGCAGTCTAGGCATCAACTCGGCCTTTGACAGCAGCGACTCCGCCAGCCATCACTTTTCATGGGAAAACGCCTGTAAAGACAAATGCACTTCAACATGTTACACAACAAACTGGTTCCTGGGATCACAGACTGCAGCCTAGTCAGCAGCAGGCCAAACGTGTGAAGGAAAAACTGTGCCATGCATTGTTTCCACCTGGTTTCTATGATCACAGCGCAGGCTTTTGTCAACACAACCACTCCATTGTGAGAACCTAGTGGTGTGTGTGCGTGTTTGTGTGTGTGCCCGACACCATTCTTTGTTAGCCCTGCAGGTTTTTGCTGTGTGTCTATGAGCATTCTGTAGTTGGGATGGGTCATGGGCACACTCACCTCCTGTAGCACATCATCACCAGCAGCATCAGAGCCACCCCGCCCAGCACGGCCACCACCGCCGCTGCCACTGACGAGGCGGATAAAGACGACACGTCAGGCTCTGTCAGAGTGCAAAAGAAAAGGGAACAGAGAACCTGTCATGGCACACAATAGAATAGAAGTATCTGGCACAATGGGTATCGGTCTTCTGGCCGCTTCCACCATAAATGTGGCGTCTCACAAGTATGGTAAGTATGTAAGCAACTGAATAAGACACATTGGAACAGATTGGACCAGCTAATGTCTGTTCCCTCAGACAGTATGATTGTGAGTGAGCAGAGTCACAAGAGGTCATGCTGATCACCTGTGCAGGTAAAAGATCCAGGTGTGTTGTGGCACTCTGTGTTCTGGGGACAGACTGAGGAAGTGAAGGCACACTCATTCACATCTGGGGGGAAAGGCACACACCAGTTAAAGGGTTACTGGATGAGTTGTTTTTCCTCCAAATGATCAATTTCTGACACAACCAAGTAATAATTGGGATTGTGGTAACAGCACCAAGACACCAAAACAGTACCCTTTGTCCCTTATGGCCCCTGTGGTGACTTACCTTGGCAGCTAGGGGGTGCTGGAGTCCACTGCTGGGTGTGTGGGTCGCATTTGACTTGGGAGGGGCCGACGAGGATGAATCCGACAGGACACTGGTACAGGACAGCACCGTCGCACAGCAGAGAGTAACCAGGGTGCACACGGGGGATGGAGCCGCACATGGGGTCTGATGGAGGTAGATGGAGGGAGGGAGGAAAAGAGCATGGCATGTTAGGAGGTGCCATGTGGTGGGGTTGACTTCAAAGCGTATCCGAGAGAAAGGGACAGCCTTTCTACCTTCAAGACATTTTTGAAGACTCAGCTTTTCTGAGAGGACCTCTTCCCTTAAAACTGCCTGCAACGTACTTACAAAGCACCAACCCCTCACACTTTCTATCTACTGCACCGTTTTAACCTAAATGTAAATCCTTATTTTGTCACTTAAGTCCCTTTGGATAAAACTATCTGCTATATGAACATAAATGTCATGGAAGGCATGAATAAATTTTCTATATTTATGCATTTAGCCAATGCCTTTATCCAAAGCAAGTAACATTTTGTCAGCCATCAAATACTTCAGTGCCAGTCTAGGATTAAGTGCCTTGCTCACTGGCACAATGGTGGAAGCTAGGATTCAAACGCACTACTAGCATGCTCCCTAACCGCTGCGCCTCCACCCCCCCAGTGTGATTGAGTGCCTGAGCTCCATGGCTCTGGTGCTATGGGCCTGCCTGTATGGGGCTCTGTCCAGGCGCTGAGGTTGAGTGGAGGTATGAGGGGGTGGACACAGGGCAGCAGGTCCTCGGTGCGGAGCGTGCGTGCAAACGGGTTGGGTGGCACCAGCTGAATGTGTGTGTTGTCGCAGATGATGCGGGAGAGAGACACCCCCTGCAGCGCCGTCCTCTGTGTTCCGCTGAACACTCCCTCTCTCTGCCACCAGAACCTGTGGGAAAACAGGACCAGTTAGAACCATTTCTTTTGTTGAGTGCTTACAGTATACTTACAGAATTGGCTGTTGCATTCATCACAGATTTTTATTCATTCATTCATTCATTCATTAATTCATTCATTTGTCATGTATAAACGAGCTGATCAGTCCCAGTTACTGTCTCAAGTGACCAATTACGTGTTGAATGTGTCACCTGAGAGTATCGGTAGTCTGACTCAATTCAGTTCCATTCAATGGGCTTTATTGGGATGACAGTTCATATAAATAGTGTTGCCGAAGCAAATAGTGTACAGTAT
>JAGFZM010000984.1:104864-150268 GCA_017657215.1 Limnothrissa miodon
TAATATTATATATATATATATATATATAAATATATATATATATATATTTAATGTTTCAATATATTATCTTGTTATTGTGAGATATTATCTCATTATTTCGAGATACTAAGTTGGTATTTCGAGATATTATCTTGATATCTTGACTTTATGCTGTTTTAGGTTAAAGTTTAAACTAATGATATTAGCCACTAGACGGCATAACATGTTAACAGACCGCCACAGGAAGCTGTAAACCCATTACCAATGGTATCACTGTTTAAAATATGAACTTCATGGGCAAACCTTCACATATCAAATTGGTGGTTGGACCTATTGGCCTATGTCATTGGTAGGCGAGTGCAGATTTTTTGAACGGGTGTCTGTTAACATGTTCTGCCATCTAATATTGATATTGGTTCAAAATTCAACCTAAAACAGCATAAAGTTATCTCTAAATAACGAGACAATATCTCAGAACAACGACCTAGTATCTCAAAATAACAAGATAATATCTCAAACTTACAAGATAAGGGCTTAGGGCTTTAATAATTTTTAATTTTCATATCAAATAAAATAACAAATTTATGCATGCACACGTACACACTCACTCTCTTACACACATACACACACAGACTCTACCTGTCTCCATCTCTGAGGGCCCTAAACTGCTTTGCCAGCAGGCAGGCCAGTAGGGGCCCCACGCGACCCCCAGGGAGAGGCGGCTCTGAGATGGCCCCCACCCACACGTCAATGTTCTGGGTGGTGCCGTACAGAGCCAGCAGCTTCTGGGCCAGAGTGGGATTACCCATGATTCCTGCCAGCTCCAATTCTGAGGTGGGGTCGGACAGGCCACACAGCCTCCTCCACGCACTGTAGCCTGAGTAGAGAGATAAGGAGAGGGCATGGCAGTCAGTGGGATGGTACTGATGTTAATGGAACTGAGGGCACATTTCAAATGGTAATACAGTCCACATCAAAAGCATTAAAAGACAGCTAATGTGGATTAATGCTTTTCATGTGTTGGTTGATGTAATGTTGGATGATGTAGGAGTATAAGAATTGCAAGTAAGTACAATATTGCAAGTGAGGTAAAGACAAAAAAATAAATGCATAATCAATGGGTGTGTGTAAACAAAGCCATGCACCTGCTAGTCTATGGTCCCCGCCCCTTTGGATCTACACTTGAATGAAATACATTTGTATCTATGCATGTATATGTGTGTGTGTGTGTGCGTGTGTGTAAAGCCATGTACCAGGTAGTCCATGATCCCTGCCCCTTTGGAGGTTGAGTGCCCCCAGGTCGAATGGGAGGCCCCCTTGAGCCTGGAAAAGCCTCTCTGTCAGCTCCTCCACCATCATCTGATCTGAGACCTGCAGCTTGGCTGGCGACAGCAGCAGACCACGCAGCACTGGGTCAATACCACCTGAGAGGAGGAGAGTAAGGGGGTAGTATGGGTATGGGTAGTATGAGTGTGTGTGAATCCTCAAATTGTGATAAAAAAAGAAAAGAAAAAACAAATTGTAAAAAACTATTAGGGTAATAGGGGTTCACAACTGCTACATGCAAATAAACAAACAAAAACACTCTTAATTAATGAATACAAAAAACACTTTATAAATCTTAATATCTGAATACACAACTGAATGCAACTTGAGTTATTTGAACTGTTCATGTTCTGTATGACACTGTATCATAGAGCATCTGTGTGCTTAGTAAAGTCAAAGCCAGTGGTGGCTGAACCTGTCTCACCCTCCTGAATGACCCTCCAGGAGGCGAAGAGGGAGTTGTGGAGGGGCAGCGTGGGATACTGCGGGCTGGGCTGGTACCCCGGGCCAAGCCGGGTCACCACGGGCTGCACGGTCACGTGGGCGAAGCGGAAAGCGGCCGCCGCAAAGACGTTGGTGATACTGGGGTTGACCTGCGGGCTGTAACCCTCGTACGGAGGCATGAGCTCAGACATCGCCCCTTCACCCAACACACGGGGCAAATAGTGCTCCCACGTCAGGATCTGTGAGGAGAAAGAAAGAAAAGAAGAGGAAGAGAGAGAGAGAGAGAGAGAGAGAGGAACGAATAAAGATCCATGATAAGGGGTGGGGGAGGTTTTTCAGCATTCATTGACTCATTGACTGACTCCTTGATTAAGGTCACTCACTGTAGTCTCAGTTTTGCATGTTTGTCGATGAAAAAAAAAAATGCTTTAACATTGTAGCCCCACACACACATCTGTATGTATATAGTGTGCAGTCAAACTCAAAGTGCTAGTGCTGGAATACAATTTGCCTTCTCTATTGTTCAGAAATCAGAACTCATTCTCTCATCTCTCTGTCTCCCAGTGGACAGGACCTGAGGTCTATCACCTGGTGAATGGCTCCCATGATCTTACGAGCCTCCTGGTATAGTGTGTCTGGGGACCAATGGGGGTTCAGCTGATTCAGCTCCTGGACCAGACGGTTGTGTTCCCTCAGAAACAGTGTGTGCAGGGCTATCATGCCCAGGTGTTCGTTTGCCCGTGAGTCTCCTGAATCACACACACACACACACACACACAGGCACACACACACACACACACACACACACACACACACATACACACACGTTGTTTGTTCTTTAGCTGACATGAAAACATTTTTATTTCAATTTTATTTCATAAACCATCAACCTCATGATTATTAATTTAGCTAAAACTGAAACAGAACTCTCATATAATAAAGTGAGGGAGTTTAACTTATGCATTCTTATACAGTTTTAGATCTAATCTTCATTAGTCTTCCATTTTCTCAAATGTCAGCAATTCAATTTTCGATTTTATTTCATAAATAACCAACCTCATGATTATTAATTTAGCCGAAACTGAAACAGAACTCTCATATATCTCTCACTTCCACAAATGTCAGTAACTCATCTTCATGACCAGTGTTGCTCATTACACATTACTTGTGTTTATGGGCATGGCCATTGTGAACAAAGACTCTAGAGTGCTCCGCTCCACTCTACAATCTTTTATTGTAACCTACCAGCTTTGAAACAGGAAGTCGTGTTGGCCTGGTCCGGAGGCGTGTCAGTCTCTGAAGCATTCTTCCCAGTGCGAGGGCCACAGGGGTCCAGGCGGGGCTGTTTCCTGGGTAGGAAGGGCATCAGGCCGAGCCCCTGGTCTGAGTGCTGGGGGTTGAGGGCCAGCAGGCCCAGGGGGGAGGACAGGTTGCGGAGGCCTGCGGCTGATTGGTCCGAGCTGCCGTACACCATGCTGGCATCGACGAATGAGGTGATGGAGTTCAGCTGCTCGCGGTGGCGCCGTGCGGGCACAGCCCCCCCGCTCCCACAGCTGGGGGCCGATCGGAAGAAAGGCATGCAGCTCTGGATTCCAGTGCGGGGATCAGACGGAGGGATCTGACAGGAGAAAGAACAGATAGACGTCAGTGTAGGTGTGTACATGCCAGAATGTCAATGTAAGTATAGGAAGTGTGTGTAGTAAATGTCAATGTAAGTTTAGGAAGTGTGTGTTGTAAATGTAAGTATAGGGAGTGTTGGTTCAAATGAGTGTGTGTGTTTCTATTTACAGTATTTTGCAATTGTACTGTATGCAATTAAGGTCACTCACTGTACACACACAAACACAAATGTGTATGTGCTCTGTGCTTTGTGTGTGTGTGTGTGTAAGTGTGTGTGTGTGTGTATGTATCTTTTTTAAGTTATTGTCATATCCCTCAATACCTGTATAGGGAAGCAAGGGGTGTCTCGGCTACAGGTGCGGCTGCAGTCAGCGCCCGTCCTGAATGCTGTGGTGCTGGGCGTCTGCGGCGTCAGGGCAAAGTCATGGTCGATCCACTGGCCCCACTCCACCAGCAGGTGAGACAGCGACGAGTCCAGAGAGATGTTCTCGTTGTGGGTGTACAGCACTCCGTGAGACACGCAGCGCACCTCAACACACAGCCACACAATCCAGCAGTTAGTGCATTCAAGCCTCAGTACATCACATGAAACAAGTCAATGACATTTAGTGAAAATGCACCTGTTGCCACAGACCTTGTTATTAGTTCTTAACATATAAATAGAACAGACATTTATTTGAAATTGGGGACCCTTTTAGTATGATTGTATATGTATGATTTTATATGATTCCCGGCATGTAATATGGTACAGAGTCTGTAGAAGGAAGTAGTCTGTAAAGCTAAGTTAATATAAGTGC
The DNA here is from genome assembly GCA_017657215.1 of Limnothrissa miodon. NCBI lineage: Eukaryota > Metazoa > Chordata > Actinopteri > Clupeiformes > Clupeidae > Limnothrissa > Limnothrissa miodon. Next base: position 109,031 of record JAGFZM010000984.1, read on the forward strand.
CATATTACATTTACATTACATTTATGCATTTAGCAGACGCTTTTATCCAAAGCGACTTACAAAACGAGGATAACAATCGAGCTACATAGCAGAAACCTTAAGGAGCATAGTGCTAGGGGATAGTGCTTCAGATATTATTGATGCTTAATGTTGAACCCTAGCATATACATAGAGAGGGATGAGAAGACATAGAGTGCAGTGTGAAGCTGTTTAAGAGTGTGATAGGACTCACTGGAGGTAGGGTATACAGAAGCTGTTTAGGACGCACTCTATAGGGAAAATACTTTCTGAAGGTAGGGTAAAGTAGTTTAGTATGCACTCTATAGGGTGAAAGGACTTACTGGAGGTAGGGTATTGGATTTAGGATGCACTCTAGGGAGTGAAAGGACTTATGTAGGGTATAGGATTTAGGATGCACTCTAGGGAGTGAAGAACTTACTGGCGGAAGGGTGAAGTTGTGGTAGACGCTCTCAAGGCCCCAGCCTCTGGGAGCTCCGTGGGCGTCCTCATACTCGGGGGGAAGCCAGCGGTTGTAGGGGGTGTTTGCTGCTCCCCATAAAGGGTACTGTCTGCATGGGCAGCATGCACAGTAGGTATGAAAGACCAGTGCCAGGAAATCACAGTGACAAAAATACACTATTCCACAATAATCAGACAGCCATTCCTTGACCGTCAGTATTTGTATGTGGCTGGTATCACTAGGAGTGTGTGTGTTTGTGTGTGTGTGTGTGTATGTACCTGTACCTGTTATTGCACTGTCCTGTGATTGAACGATACCGGTCAGACAGACAGTCTGTGTCACACACGGGTCTCTGTGTCTCTTTGGAGCAGCCTGACGCCTGCATGAGTGTCTCAAAGTCCTGTGCACTTAACAGCTCTACACACACACACACACACACACACACACACATACACACACACAAACACACACAGTTTGTTGTGTGGGAATTCTAAACAAGATGTATTTTATACTGAATGTATGTGTACAGTACTATATGTGTAAGCTAATGTATTAGTTACAGTTGAAGGGATGCTAGTCTTTGCTGTGGGTAATGGTGTGTATATCTGGGCACATAGATGTGTGTGTGTGTGTGTGCGTGTTTGTAGGCTATAGTACCTGTGAGGTTTGGCCTTGTGAAGGTGTGTGTGTACACCATCTCTCTGATGACCTCCACGGTGTTGTCCAGCACCTCAGCCGCCCTTATGTGGGCTCTGGTCCGAGGACCCGTCTGTTTGAACTGGGCCAACAGGTCACTGGGTCTCAGAGAGCCTTCCGACAGGGACATCTTCACTCTGAGAGAGAGAGAGAGAGAGAGAGAGAGAGAGAGAGAGAGGAAGAGAAAGACAGAGAGAGTGTCATGTAAGGATAATGTAGGAACAGAACACAAAGTGGATATAATTGAGTGGGCTCTACTTGCGGAATGTCAATTTGAAGCAAAATAACTTTTTTTTACAAAGCATATTACAATAGTAAATCCATAGTCGAGCAGTGACAAACACCACAAAATGGCGAATATAAACATGCTTGGTGAGTCACTTACCTTTCGTTTGTGTGTGCATAAGCTGCCTCTGTCAGCTCAATGGCTTGCCTAAGAGCCTCCTGTACGAAAGATGAACCCAGATAGACCACTTCTGCAGGCAACAAACAATTATAATTAATAACAATAACAAACAATTTAATACAAAAATAACAATTATGCCATCAGAGCAGAAAAAAGGGCAAAAATAGGGATGAAGAAGAAGGGATGAAGAAGAATGAATAATCTATATCCATGCCTAGAGATAAAGACAGGTAAAAACTGGGAATAAGTGTAAATATGGAAGGACAATGGTATGGACTCCTTTTTTCCCCAAGATATCAGTTAAATATAAACATGCAGATTAACTGGACATAAAGAAAGATAAATAGGTGATTTACATTTTCATTAAATAAATAGTTTAAAACATTTACTTTGCTAATATAATTAATTGCCTGGTGAGTGTATATAAATTAGCACATAATAAACAGCATTAATAGGTTACAGGTTATATATAATAATAATAAATAAATACAGGTTGTAAAATCATCTGGTCACAGTAAAGGTATTAACTTAGCTAAAGGGATACATTTACCTGTGGTGTTTTCGAATCGCAAAGTTGTCTGGTCCGGTAATGACAGCTTCAGACAAACAACCAAAGTAAGGGGAAAAAGAAACACCTAAAATTGATGGTAAAAGCAACAAAAAATGTGTTATTAAAAATGTAATCAGTTATAATTTTGTTGCAATCTACAATTTTTTTGCATATCTTACCATTGATGCAGTATCCATCAGATCTTTCCTCTTTCTCCCAATTTCAGGAAAATATTGGCATCTTGTTTGAGTGATGTATGAAAAGAAATAAGATGACTACCAGTGTTTGAGTAGGATTGTAATAATGTTTGTCTGTGGCAATGGAGCTGAGGTCTTCTTGCTGTCTGCAATAGTATGCTCGATGTCCGTGTGTTTGACATTTTAAGACTGCAGCTGTTTTTTTTTTCCTTTTTGTGGAAAGAGGTGTGTGAGTGGGTGTGTGTGGGTCTCCCTATCCCATCCTAAAATATGTGCAGAATCCTGTTATCTTTGCCGCTGGTGACAAGTATTCAACATCAAACAAAACCAAAACCTCTGCCCTGTCCCAATAACCTTTCAATTCAATATCCAATTCAACCTGACCCTTGAGGAGTTCTACTGCCCCACATCTGAGGCAGTCAGTAAGACTGGACTGAGTGGTTACAATATGTTTAATCATCAGCAGACACTCAACCAGTGACTACACAGTCCTAATGATTATTTATATTTAAGTCAGACTACTAAAAGCACTAACTTTGGCCTAGTGCAACTGTATTGTCAGTACTAAACATGCAGTGTTATCTATTGTCTATTGTGTTGATGCCCATCATGTGTCCATAGCACTGTATGTATGTATACTGATGGGTGTCCTTGTCGCTTGTCTAGAGAGCAAAACACCTTCCAAAGTCAAATTCCTTGTATATGCAAGTATACTAAAACTGATTCTGATTATACCCTATAGTGCATCTGATAATATGAATTACTTACTGCTATAGATCGCTATATAACGTCTTTAAAACACCAGTTGAGAGAGTAACAGCTGTGTGCTACACATTTTAAAAGAGCTGCCACCTGAGGTATTTCAGTCATAAAAAGGGCAAGAGGCAGTAGATGAAAATATTTTGACTCCTAATCAGCGTCACTTGACCTATTTCAGAGGGCACACTTCAACACTGAGCCAGTGTGTATCTAATTAACTGGGACTTCCCACTGACATCATCTCTTATTCCTCACCTTCCAATTTGAACTCTCCGTCCTGCGTTTCTCCCTCCGTCCCAGCCGGCCAGGTGTGTGTGCTCTATCTGATCTGACTCGGGGCCAAGACCTCTGGTGTCATCGATAGGACAGGTGGTCCCACAGGAGAAAGCTGGAAGACTGGGGTGTGTGTATGGGTGTGGTTTGTGTGTGTGTGCGTGTAAGGGGGGGATTACTGGAAATCTTTAGCACGTGGCTGCTTGGGGTGTGTTTCTGCTGAGACTGAGCTTGTGAATTTGACTGTTGGTCTTACTAACCTCATTCTATCTGTGTGGTGTGTGTGTGTCCTCTCTCTTTGATGTGACAGCTGTTCCATCAAGCACCTGCCCAAGGGAAGATGCCATCTTGAAGCACCTTCATACTCATTACAATTTTATTGTGAAAACGACAAATATGATTTCCAAGATTTTTTTTTCATTTGATAGCATTGTCTAACAACCTAATAAGCTGGCAAACTTTGCACTGAGATGGTCTGACTCTTGTGAAATTAAATGATAACCAGTAAGAAGCTAAAGCAAATGGTAAATAACATCTACTTACTTGTATATTTGAAATAATTGCTACAGTACATGTTTATAGGATGCATTTAGCCTAACCTGGGACAGGGCTTGCAAATTAGCCATCTGTCCTTTCTCGTACTACACCTACAGTACACATACAGTATTGTAATAGTATTGACTATATTATAAATCTAACAATTGTCTCTGACAAATAAACTATTAAATAAAATAAATAAAAATAAAATAAACTTGACTGTGAACATCAACATGAAATTCAGACCATCTTTATAAGATCAATATACTTCTATCCAAGGATCTTTTCCACATACCAAACACTTAACTGTATTAAACATCTAAATAAAAAAACTGGACACACAATACACTTTCACAGACGTGATATTTATAGAAAGAATGGATGTTTTTTTTAATGACAATCAATGCCAACATCTTCTGATATAGTCCACAGTGCTGTTAGTTAGCCAGAGGCAGCTCTTGAGTGGTGATCCAGTAAGGCATTAGAATTGTCAGTGTGCTACTGTGATGAAACGGCACTCATTTAGTGAAGTTAGATAAACACATGGTCGGCCAGGAAGTTCAAAGGTGCATTCACCGGTTATACTTCTTTACTATAGATGATTTTTAAGGCCCATGATTCAAATACAAATATTACCCTCTGATGTTGATAAATACATAAATAAATTTAAGCAATATATTATCATTGTTATCATTTTTTAAAAACAAAACAAAAAAATGTTAATACTGTTTTGTTTACTTCCCGTGTGATATTTGTGCTTGGAAATGTGAAGTAACAGTGGGATTGGTTGTTCCAGTAGTGTCTAAGAAGATACTGGGGGCTCCACAGGGAGACTGGGGAGGGGGGATTAGGGCCCAGTTGCCCTATCTGACTTGGCTAATCTGACCAGCATGGCAGCACGTAGGCTGGCCAGCAGGTAGCCAGTCCTGTACTAGGCCTGCTGGGACCACAGGAAACGATCACATCGCTCCAGCATGGTGTGGATCAGGGCCCTAGGGACAAGAGAAGGGGGACAAACAAAGGAGGACAAGAAGAATTATAAAAAGTACAAAAGTGATTGTTTGAACAAGGTATTAAATACAGTTGATTTATTTGTCTTTCTGTTATTTTATATATTGTTTTCTTTGTTACCTTTTGTTCATATGCCTCCTGCACTTGGCCAAATTTGGAATATTGCACTATATTTTGGATCTGTTAAATATTGCACTATATTTTGCAATACACCTCCATTATTAGGTTTCCCTTGCACCTTACTACTTTTTACAAAATCTTTGTATAATTTATTACTTGTATATAATGAATATAGTGTTCGTAGTACTTCTTGCACTGTATGTATACTGAAGAATGTCCTTGTTGCCTGTCTGAAGAGCAAAACACCTACTGAAGTCGAATTCCTTGTATATGCAGGTATACATGGCCAATAAAAACTGATTCTGATTCTGATATGTGCTGTTTGTAATGTGAATGTATCAGTGCCTCTGGCCTGCTAGTAAGGGTCCTTCTGTCTCACCTCTGCCTCTTCTCTGCCAATCTCAGCAGGTCACACACACAGGTAGACTGCGGCCCCAGCTCCAGATGGACCCCACACTCCTGCAGGGCCTCGAGAGCCCGATCTGGCCCCACCACATGAGCCAGACGTAGTGTCAGCGTCTCCGGGGTGATGTGGCAGCCCCAGTCTGCAGAGCCATTAGCTAAACCGCCATTAGCGCTACTGGAGCAGGTAGCACTAGCACTGCTGGTTTCGTTTGCACTGTTGGGACCAGTAGTGCTAGCACATTTAGCACCATTAGCGCTAGCAGTGCAGCTAGTTCCATTAGCACTGCTATTAACATTAATGGTACCATTAGCTTTGGTGCTGCCATTAGTCGTGGTGCTACCATTAGCAGTGCTAGTTGCTCCATTTGTCCCATTGGGAGGTTGGATTGGACTGGTTTTCTCTGAGCTTCCAGAGCAGTTTTTCTGAGAGAGCTCAATCAACAGCTTCCACTCCTCCAGGGTTTGAGGCACAATACCTGGAAATAACAAAAACACGTGAAATAAATATAGATAGCAAGAATATGATATAATCAAAATACACAAGTAAAAAAAAAAAAAAAATCAATTTCATTACACTGACTATTGATCCTAATTAAATGCACTAATTCACCATAATTCCATATTTCATGAACAAAACTTGCAGTGTTAGTAGAAGAAAAACAATACTGTTGATGGGGGAAAAGCATGAATGTGAAAAAGTCAAAATACATATAAAGATTACATAGAATTTATTAAATTCATTTGATTTCACATTGATTTTATTGACCTTATCATTTTCACAATTTCAACATAATTCCATATTTATGAACAAATCAAACTTCATAGAATTAGTGAAAGCAAGATAATATTGTTTTGTATTGTATTGTTCTGATGGGAGTGTTCAAATCATTTACCATTGGGTTCCTCCAGGAGACTCATGTCATCCAGGCTGCAGATGGCAGCAAAGGCCTCTGGGCGGCGCTGTAGCTCACTGCACAGCTGCAGATAGCCTGTCCAGTAGCTGTAGGGAGCAGGTCCATTGAGGGAGGCTTTAACAGCCTACACTAACAACCATGTTATTCATGTGCACATTTATGTCTTATTTCAGACTGAAGTACAGAGGTGAATGCCCTGCTTTAGTATTAGATTTCCCAAACATACTGCATGTCTACTTTTATATAAACACTGATGTTACAGATTACTAAGGCCACTGATGATCAAGCACTGGCAATCACTGTAAACAATCAATTTGTCGGTCTACATCTTACCCATGATTTCGGCACGTTTCAAGCATCTTCTGTTTGGATGCCAGGTCAGCCGGCTGCCGGATGAGAAGGGAGAGGAGGCGGCCGTAACCCCAGCTGAAATAATGAGAGTGCCACCTACAGAGCACAGAGACACACTGCATTAGAATATTAGCTAGTAATATTACAACCTGAGTGTAATTATACAAAACATGTTAAATTACAACTTGTTAGTAAAAAATATATATATAAAAGCTATAAATATATATATTTTTTAATATAAACTGTGATATGGAAAAGACGGATTTTTGCCATTAATGGAGTGAAGTCATGGCAGCTGTTTTTTACAGCAGTTTGACCAATAACAACATTTAAACCAAGGGAATAGAGTTCTGTGGTGACTGTACCGGGGTTGCCCATCTGCTCTGAGAGTGTCACTCCTTTGAGGAGCATCATGGGAAAGAGCCAGTTCAAGCCAGTCTTGTCGCAGGGACTCAGGTTGAAGTAGGGACCCGAGGAATGCCAGTCTATGGAAGAGAATTAGAGTCACTCTGTAGCCATGCAAAACTAGTTAGAACATGTGAATATGTGTCTGTCACAAGCAGGCCCGGCTCTAACAGATTTGGAACCCTAGGCAAGATATTAGGTGGCGCCCCCTTGCACTGCAGTAAAATCCACTGCTACATTCTCACAAGAAACTAAATAGCTTTGTCTTAAGACATTTGTTTATTTAAATAAACAAATTTAACACATCCAAAACCCACTGCTAGATTGTGCCACTGAGGTTTAGGTGACAGGAGGAGTGGGTGTGAGTAACCTCTGTAGTTAATATATAAATCCCAAAAAAGTTGGAACAAGGCAATTTTCACCTATGTTCCATGTAAATTAGGCTATAATAAATCTTATCTTCCATATAGTCATAGAGAATTTATGATGCACAAATACTTGGATTTATGGGTTTAAAAAGGCACATGGCAACAAACTACACGAGGAGCAAACAAGAAGTAGCCTGACACATGAAATTTCAGTCCAATGAAGCAGCCTATATTTAAGTCACAAGGCGACTTAGTAAAGGCAAAAAACCTGCGCATCCAATCTCATTGGCCATCAACCACGGGATGCACGTTACCTAAAATAAACTAGTATTACGTTGCAAATGTAGGCAAAATAACTGACCGTTTGCTGTATGTTGTAAAGGAGCAGTTTATCATTAACTTTACGTTATAACTTGCTGTATCTTGCATGCTAAACACCCGCAGAAATATGCGTTGTTATTCAGTATAACAGTCTATTAACAGCGACAATTTTTTAAAATCGCGATTGAAGTGAGGTAGGTTGCGTTGCGTTCTCTCATGTAGCAGGTAAAGACTAATTAGACGAAGGAGGGTGTGGCGCCACAGGAAAGTAATGCATCATTATGATTATTAGCCTACTATAGATTAAGGCATGTGAGATTAGTTGTTTTTTTATTATAAGGCACATTAATACTAACTTGTTTTAGTGGAATGTTTGCATTTTTCCCCTCCGTTTTGTATGGCGCCCCCTGGATGGATTGCGCCCCTAGCATTTGCCTATATTGCCTAATGGACGAGCCGGCCCTGGTCACAAGGCATACTGACGGCTCTAAAAGACTTCATTCTGTTTGGCTTAACCTTCTCTTTCTTAACCACAATGATATTTAGGTCAGAAGATTTGAACTCAACTACTTGTGACTCGATCTCCACAGTCTGCAAGCACTCTATAAATACTGGTATTCTAAGCTGACACCAAAGAATACAGTGAAAGAAGTCTCTCTCTGTTTCTCTCTGTCTATCACCTTTGCTCCTCAGCGCGGGACTGCACCAGGTTGTCCAGGTAAGGCAGGAAGTGGTTGCGCTGTGCCATGGCTAGGACATCAGAGGGAAGGATTGTGGGATAGAATTGAGAGAATGCGCGAACTGCCAGCTCCCCGTGTTTCTCATACATTCTATGAAACAAGAAGTGAAACAGTTAGGTCAGACATGGTCAATTATCCTTTTATTTTTAAAGGACACACACACACACACACACACACACACATTCTTTTCTAGACCACCATCTTAGCCTTCCTACATATGGTCATGACCTTTAAAGTTTGTATGTGTGTATGTATGGTATTAACTGTAGATACTTATACTGCATTATATCAGTGAACAGAAGCAGATTAATGTATTAAGAATGCGCACGCACACACACACACACGCACGCACGCACGCACGCACGCACGCACGCACACAGATTTTCTACCATCATATCCCTTACATACAGCCATGACGTTTGTAAACTTTGTGATTGTGTGTGGCAGGGCAGGACTACACACACACACACACACACACACCTGTAGAGGTGTGACAGGAGCAGGGGGGCGTTCCAGGGCTGGAGTTCTCTCAGGCTCCGAAGGGACTTCAGCAGGTCCCCCTTCTGGATCACCTCCACCACCTTACTGGACTGAGTGTATTCTGATATCACACACACACAAACACACAAACAAACAATAATTTTTTTTTTTTATAAATAGTATATTTATTTAAGTTCTAGTCTGGTAGTAAATCTATTAATCAGTCAGTCACAAGTGAATGACAAAATTCAATACTAAAAATGGAATTACTATTTGTCCAGTGTTATCACAGAAACCAAAAAAATTACTGTGGAAGTAAAGGTGCAAAGATTGAAAAACTCCCCGAATCCATACCTAGCATCCCTGCGATAAAACCCTTCAGGACCTGAGGATGCTGTCTGTATCTTTGCATACACGCCCTGCGCATATGCTCCTGGTCCAGCAGGAAGAAATACCGCCTCAGAAACACACACACACTCTCCACACACACACTGTCCTCTCCTCCTCCTCTTCCTCCCTCTCCTCTACGCTCCTCCGTTGTGCCCCTCCGGCTGACACGGCCCACATCCAAACAGAGGGAGGTCAGCTGGGTGAGGTCAGCCTGGAGGTCAGAAGGCAAAATCTGCGACGCTACTAGTCGGATCGGCTCCCCATCCGTAAGCTGCTGTTTGCTACTGGTCTCTCTCAGATCCTTCTCAGCTGCCAGCAGCTTAGGGTCTTCTGACCCGCTCTTTGTTGACCCCGTGACCTCTTTGGAATGATGAGCAACAGAGCAGGACAGAACCTCAAGCTCTCTCTCCAACCCCTCCTCTTCCTCGCCATCTTCCTCTTGCTGATCCAGGTCTGGTTCTGTGAGCTCCTCTGGGCCCAGAACCCGCTCCAGTACCGGTAGCCACTCTAGCAGGGCCTCTTCTAGACTCATCGGGTCCAACAGAACCTGCAGATCCTGGACCTGAGCCCTGTTTAGAACAGCACAGAGATCACCACAAGAGGCACTGAAAGTCTGTCAATTCAATTCAATGTTATTTGTAGAGTGCACTATACAAAAGTCATGTCTAATAGAGCTTAACAGCAAAGAGCCCCAATGAGCAACAGGGGCAAGGAAAACGTATGGTTCTTACTACGGCTCAAGAGGCTAACCCAACTGCCTAGGGTCATTTAGGGCAAATTTTCAGTCTCTCAGATGGTGATAAGTCCATGGTATTTAATTAGGTCTTGACTCAGGATAACCATAGCATTATGCCACTGATACATCAACACCTAACATACAGTATGATCTTAACCCAAAATGATGCGATGCTGTCTAAACACAACTCTAGTTTGGAGGAACATTCATTCCAAGAGAAGCCTGGTGTTTACTGAGCATTCATATTGTCTGTCTATGTTTGTGTGTAAAGTGTTCTGAAGATCCTTTAAGCCAATGCACTATAAAAACACATACAACTTACTGATGCTCATGGAGTTTATTTCATGTGCAACCAACTCTTGGCACGGCAACATGGCAACCAACCCCCTGGCTTGTACCCAACACTATCTAGTGCACTGACAACATAAACCAGAGATGGTCATTTGTACAATCTTCCTGAGCGATGGCAAGCTGGTAGAGTCTGAGCTCGTGTCTCAGGACAAGTTTAGGTCCTAATGATGGGTTAACGTGAGGCCTGAAGGAAATGTTAATTATCATGAATTGTAATGTCACATGACTACACCCAAAATAACATGACTGCAAGGGTCTATCCTGTCATTGGCATGTGATCTGTAAGTGGAACGCACGATCACATGCTTAAAGCACACAGCACACAACCACAGGCATGACCACCTTCTTTCAGTCATAGTTTTTCACATGTCCACATTAGTGACAGGAGCGTGGAATATCCACACATGCCAAAACTACTGTTGGGAGAAGGCAGCCTTTAGATAGGAGAAAACAGATGGAGTTTGTAGAAAACCCCAACAAATACAGTTAAGAAGTGTAAGAAGCTTGCTGATGCTTCTAGGAAGAGATTATATTCAGTGTTATTTTTGAAGTGTATGTGTAACCACATTTTAAGTTGAGAGCGCCAAAAATTTAGTCAAGCCCATTTTTTGAGTTTTATGTAAAATTATTTGATATTTTTTGTGTTGTTTTATTGCACATAAAGGAAAGTAACAAGTGTGATCTTTGCAGATCATGCACGACCCTACTCTGTGCTCACTCATGGTGAGGCCATGTTAAGTTTTAAGATCAAAGCCCCTTTCAAATCCTCACAACAAAGTATAACCAAACTAGCTGGCATCTGTCAGTGCCAAACAGTCTCCTTCACTCTATCACTGATATTTACTGTCTTTAATAACCTCAAGTTTTATAAAACACTATACAGCACCAGAGACGTTTGATGAAGCTTGTTCTAAATGATCTATGACTAGACATCTCTAGGCATGGCTGATTGGTTGACCTGGTTTCAGACAGCATTAAAGTACAAGAAGTAACACAAATGTAAAAGTACAGTTCTGTGCATTTGGACTGGTAAACTACTGGATAGTGATAATATTCAACTAAATTTTACCCTAGGCATCATTATCATAAATAAAAAAAACAACAGAACTGTTAAATTGTTGAAAATGTTTAAATATCAGCTCCTTGCTGTTGAGATAATCTTTAATGGTTTACCTTGTCTATATGGTGTACTTGTATTTGAAGCCTTGGGCATGTGTGTAAACTTGATGAGCAAGATTACAAACCAAGTGCAAAGGTCCTTCTAAAGTACCGCACAATCTCTTTTAATAATAGGCAGTTTATCTCTTAGGAGATAATGACCCATAACTGGACATTCCATGTCTGATCATATTTAAATCCACAAATATTTCTCATTATTATTCTTCCACTGTGTTGATATCCCAAAAAAGTATTGAAATATGTGTGTGGTAACTAAGTGTGTGACACTCACTCTTTGTATACAGTACATATATATACACGTGTATGACTGATGATACTATGTGTTTGTGTGTCTGTGTGAGTGTGAGTGTGTGTGTGTGTGTGGAAAAGAGAGACAGACTCACAGTGCTTTTTCTGTAGCTACTCTGAGCTCCTGTAGGTCATTCTCCGTACTGGACTGCTCACTAGACGATCTAAAGAAGAAAAATGCTTAGTTAATACAATAACTATTACAGAAGAGCGCATTTATTCTCTATAACACATTACCACCATTGTACCACATCTAAAGAGTACTTTTTGTAGCTGTCATAACCAATTCTTCATTAAAAAGATATAACATTTTGCTAGTTATTATGCCCTTCATGTCAAATGAAGAATACCAACACATAGTTGCACATTTCCTCTTTCATCTACAATATTGTTATGATATTAGCAGTGCGTTTTAAATTAAGGATGTTATTTCTTTATGCAACACCAACGCACCTGCATAGGAATTACATCATAAATATTCTGTAGCACCTGTAGAACACAAAGATTACAAATTGTTTACAAACACATGGGCACATAAGATAACAAACTTACTCGTCCTCCACCTCTGGGAAGGGGGCCGTTGTGGTAATGATCTCGCCCTGTGACCCCTCCCTGAGGTCAGGCCGAGGCCAAAGGTCAGTGTTCATCTGAAGGGTGTTGATCTTCTCTGTGGTCTTCTTCATGAAGCTAGAAACACTACAGTACACACACACACACACACACACACACACACACACACACACACATCTTGAATTCAGTCAAATCTAGACTATGTAATGATACTTGCTTATTCATCTCTGGTTTCTGCTTTTTCTAAAATAAACTTAAATTTATTCATTAACCTTTCGGGAAATAAGGTTGTTCTGTTTTTCACTATGTAACTGAGCTATTTCAGAGCAAACATCAACACAAATATCGCTCTGTGTGTCTTGTTTGGTGTGATGTGTATCTTGTACTTGATCATCTTCAGTCTTGTTTACACCTCAAACTAAATGTGTGTATAGCCCTGAATTTGACACGTATAAAAAACCTGCATCACAAAATGCAATAAAGAGGTCAAAACATTTCTCTCCATTTTCTTATTAGGATGAATCTAAGCTGAAAAACGTTAACCTTACAGAATGCTTTGTCAAAAAGGTTGCGTACATACCATGTCATGTAAGGGTGACGGCACTATGAGTGAGTAGACCTTGTGAAGGGGAAATGTGTTTATATAGGTCCCGTGGGCAGTGTGTGAAAGAGGAAGCCGCCACACACCGAGATGCTATTAGAAGGGTCCCTACAGTATGCAAAAGGCTACACTCACTCCAGTTTCACTTCTCTCTCGCTAAGTTCCTCCATCTGCCATAACCACCACTCTGGCACTCAATCCCACCTGGTCTTAAGAGGCTAACACGAAAGATGGGCACATCGTTTCCAGGTAAAACACATCTGCTTGAACTACACACTATTTGAACTTGAGTATTTTCCTGTGTGTTGCTTGCCCTTATGTACTGATGTAGCTGTGCTTTGTATAACTAAATACAGGTATATGACAAACAACAAGCAGAACTACAAGTCCTTATAACAGGAGAGAAAATACTGTTGAAGCATTTCTCTTATTATTGCTTGTGGATCTCATGGGTAAAAATATAAAAATAATAATAAAAAAGCAATCATTAACATGTAGAAGAAAATCAATCAGGTGTAAATGGTATACTATAGTGTACTTGTGTTCCAGTGGGTTATTTGTGGAGACTGATTGAATGTGTGCATGGGTATGGGAAATAATGCGCTACTTGGGTGAACAAAAGTGATTATCACACATCAGGACGTGGTATTAAATGTTGAAAATGTCTTTCAAGGACTCATTTTAAACTAGCTTTGGCGTAGTTATAAGCAGAAGCTGTATGTCACTAGTCTGTTATTGCTGTGTGTGTATGTACGTGTAAGCGTGCGTGTATCACCTGTCTCAGGCGGCTTGCAGGGAAATGTGTGGTGGGGTATGTGTGTATGGGTACGCATACGCACTGTACATCACTGGTTTGTTATTTCTGTGTGTGTGTGTGTGTGTACGCATATGCGTGCATGTATCACCTGTCTCGGACAGCCTGCAGGGCAATGCGTGGAGGTTTGGGGCGGAACGAGAGAGGGAGGTGAAACTGCAGCCCAGGCTCCACCCGCTCAGCCTCCGCCCGCTCCACCTGATGTCCCTCTGAGCCACGCCACACCATGGGGGGTCATGGGACACGATGGGAGAAGGGTGGGAAGGAAAAGAAAGAGTGGAGAAAGTAGAAGAAAAGAAAGGAGAGCATAGGTGAGGAGTACAGAGGAAGGCAGAGTAGGAGAGAAAAAGTGGGATAGGAAAAGAGTGAAGTAGAAGGAGGGAGGAGAGGAGAGGAGAGCAGAAAGGAGGGCGGCAGTGTCAGAGAAATCAATGAATGACAGAAAGAGCAGTGAAGAAGGTATGGGATAAAAAAAACATGGAAAGCAAAATGAGAGTGAGATGAGGCAAGCAGATGTAGCAAAACCGAAGCTTTTCTCAACCCCCACATGATGAGCCAATCACCAATCCGGTCTGATAAGGCATGAAGCTGCTCATGACAGATCATAGAGTAAAATAGACTAATAACGACCATAACTTAAGTATCTTATGCTCTTATTAACAAATGAATTACAGTGTGAGAGACACAGGGAATTAGCTCATCATTACATGAGCTAACCATCAAGACAACCAATGAAAGTGTGTAACCCCAATAGTGACATATTTACTGTATAAAGACAACACCAGTAATACAACCTAACAACTGAGGGTTTGAGCAAAAATCTTCTGCAAAAATGCACACGCCACAGACAAAAAGACAAAAATTCAAAAAATCAAGAGTGACAAAAGCAGAATGAATATGTGTATAATGAAAATCTCACTGGCTTTTGTTTTATGTTATTTTATTTCAGCTGACTTCAAATATGATGTCATTTGCAACACTTTGCCCAAATTATATATTATGTCAGAAGTTATATAAAACTATTGTGAAACAAAAATATCTATATCATAAAAATAATGCCTTTTAAGATGTTTAAGGCATTCAATTCAAATACTTTCAGGCATTAAGAAGACCTGATTGCAAGTCCAATTGATTAGGTCAGAATTAACGTTCCTGAGACAAAGAGGGGTGGGGTTGGGTGGGGTTTAAACAGGTGTGTGTCCCTTTAGGAGGCGGGTTCAGACAGAGGCCCCGCCCTTACCCTGTTCCCCAGGCTCCTCCTCTTGGGTAAAGCTAAATTCCTTCAGCCGCTCCTCCTCGAGCATGGATTGGCTGACCAGGGAGCTGGTGTCCTCATCTGATTGGCTGCCCCTGCGACTGATGACCCGGTAAATGCCACAGTCCAACACATTGAAGCTCTCCTGAAAAACAAATTAGAAACAAGTAAATTTAATTAATTAAAATGTAATGAATAAATACATATTTTTTATTGAAAAGATATTATCATTCCAGATTCAGATCCAGATTCTCAAGACACAAAAACATAATCAACCAATAACCGGTTGGTTCTTGTCCTTTGCAAGGTTTTTATTGTCACCAACACACATTTTAACACATTTCACATTTGCTTAGTTATGTTTAATTTTAATTTCCATTCAGTTTCACATTCCACTTTACATTAAAAGGAAATATAAGACATATAAAGGACAGGCACTAGGTGAGATCCACGACACCTGAGTGATGCGCTAATGCGACTCACATGGGAGGAGATGCTGCTTCGGCGACTGCTGCAGGCGGAGTCTAAGGGCTCCAGCTTGGTGATGACTTCCTCCAGCTGACCAATCAGCTCTGGGTGGGAGGCGGAGCTAAGCTGAGACTTGAGATGCTCCAGCCGGTCCATGGGGACAGACTTCCTGGCCTTTTGAGTGGGTAGGAGAGAGACAATCTCCATGAGAATAAGATATTCAAGATGGCAACATGTTTTATACCCAATTTATTTTGGTTTCAAAATATTGCAAATGCTGAACTTGGTCCTTGACCGCCAATTTAATATTAGTCACAAACTTAAGCATATACTGTACTTTAACCAATAAAAGCTTATGTCATAAGAGTATGCTTATAATGCATATATATTTAACACATGCCATACTGACAAGGCCAACGCACGTAATCAGATTCACGCAACGCACGTAATCAGATTCCCGCCAATTTAATATTAGTCATAAACTTAAGCATGTACTGTACTTTAACCAATAAAAGCTTATGTCATTAGAGTATGCTTGTAATGCATATATATTTAATACATGCCATACTGACAAGGCCAACGCACGTAATCAGATTCATCTCAAAGTTTGATTTAGGGCCTTCCGTTTAATTTTTGTCAGTAATGCAAGGCCAACCAATAAAAAGGCCAACTACCGTTACAGAGTCAAATGTACATAATCCAATTTTCTTCCCTTGCTTGCCCCCCCCCCCCCCCCCAAAAAAAAATTAGATCGACTAGTTAAAGTCTTAATGAAATTATTACTAATGATTGATCTAAGCTGTGCACATACTGAGTGTGCGTTATAGTGTGTGTGTGTGTGTGTGTGTGTGCATGCCTGTGCAAACTAACCTTGCCGGACGCAACAGCGTGCTGGAACATGCAGCTGACAGTGGCTGCCAGGATCCAGGCCTCTCGGCGTAGTAACCTCTCCACGCAACGCTCAGCTGACAGCAGCGAGAAGTGGGATAGTCGGCCGTCCCCATGGAGACAGAAGAGCTCACTGCGGAACACAGCGATCTCCACAATGCCTACAGATACAAACCAACTCTTTCACAATGATAGAAGAAAGATCAAGGACCAATGTGGACCGACATGCACTGCCATTGATCAGTGATAGATGAAGATTGCGTTTTATAATCTCACATTAGAAAACACAGAAACAGGAGTGTCTGACCTTTGACCTCGGTCCATAGAAGCACTTGATCACTCTGAGGTGTGAAGATATAGATGGCACAATCAGTCCAGGTAAGAAGGTGCTGATCCCTACACACAAACAAACACACACATGCAAAGGCACGCCCATCCGCACGCAAACACACACACACACTAAGACAAAATCCCCCAAACCAAAATAAGACCTGTGGCTGTATATAACTGTCTTTCTACTTTTTCCATTTCTCCTTCTTCACTACAGGGTTTCTGGAGGTTTCAACAACATACCCATTATGCCTCAAACTGTAGACCAACATGACAACCTTTCCACCAAAAACATTGCACAGATCATGTGAAATTTAAGGATATGCTGTTCAGTTGATGATGTCTTAAACTACCAACTTCACATAAAAAATGTTCTCTTCCCTTCAAATGGAAGACACACTTGGCATGGCAAATGGCATGATCCACACAATTTGTGCTACTATACTTACTTACTCTGGGGTAATAATTCAGACCAACCTATGACCTAAACTGTAATATATTTGTATTTAGGCTACACTAAATGTTTACAACAGTTAAGACTTCTTAAGATCTTGATGGATAGACTTTTCTAAGAATCCTGTGCTACCTGATCTATGCATTTGCATAACTTTATATTATGTTGGCCCAGTGCTTTAAAAGGCTAGAACACAGTATCACTGACTCCTCATTCTTTATCACAAGCAGCGAGTAGTTTGTTTTTACCCAAGATGCAACAGCCTAGGGAAGGCCAAAGACTGTGGGCTCTTCTGGCTGGCGTTGTAGTGCGGCTCATGCCTGCGGGGCACAACAAAAACATTCAAATTATTTCAGGAGTTGTCAGCTGAGGTGATATTATTTTGCTGCTATGACTGTTTTGGAGGAGAATGCGACGGCGAGAAAGTACGGCAATGCAGTCAAGCTTTGATAGAAATGCAGACACTACTAAGCTCTTAATGTCTCAGACAAGCTGTGATTGCGGTTGGCATTGAGCAAGCAAGCACAATACCAAAGTGAGTATAAATACTTAATCCATCATGGTGTCAAGACATAAATACACACACAGACATACATACATACACAGACTGCTGTACTTGTATGTGATGAGGGGCATGGCTGACACAAGCACAGATACACACACACACACAAACACACACTCCTAACCCCACACAGATTGCCATACTTGTAGGTGATGAGGGGCACGGCTGGGCAGGCGAGCAGCTGTTTGAACTGGTGTGTGCTCTGCACCTCTCCTCCAAAGCTGGCTTCCCACACCCGTGAGCCTGGCCGGGCACAGTACAGCAGAGGAGGGGGGATCATCCCCGAGCCCCCCCGCGTCTGAGGCAGGAAACAGGCGCCGTACTCCCCATCCCTTTCCTTATTGCCCACTCGCCAGAACTTCTCCCTGGAAAGAGCAAAACACGGAGAGGTTGTTAAGAAACACAGAGAACGAGTGAGGGAAGAGGGAGACTTTCAAAACATTACATAGAAAACAGTTAGACAAAGAAAAACTCTCATCTCGCAACTAGGGTGAAATGGCTTCCAGAGGCATTGAGCAACATTAATGTTTCCACACACACACACACACACACACACACAATTTACTCCAAATGTTTCCACCCCACACAATTTACTCCAACATGCTACATTTGTGAGCTTGTTCAAAAGACAGAAGGAAAGAAAAAAAAATGAAGACAGGAAAAAAGAAAAGAGTGAAACATATGGGAGGTGGGAGGAAGGAGGTAGAAGCAATGATCTAAACAGAATGTGTTCTGGCATTATTACTGTAGTGTAATTATTAGATATTGGTAACATCTAGACACACACACACACACACACACACACACACACACCTGTCTGTGTCACACAGGTAGCAGCGACTCAGGGAGGACACAAGCAGCCGACCCTCTTGATAGCCCAGCTGCACCACCTTGGAGTCCACTGTGGTGACTGTCTGCACAGGGAAGATAACAAATGCAGAGCCCTGTATACACACACACACACACACACATACATCAAAGCACACATCAAAGCACACAAAAATAAATCAGAATGCGATTTTCAGACACGATTAAACATTCATTGAAATATTTCAGACAGTCAGTGGTTGCCCTTCTCTTACCTTCCCGAGTTTGGAGGATCCGGCGCGGACGAAGGACACTTTCCCCCCAGCGTCCCCGACGAAGACGCGTAGGGTGGCGGTGTCCCAGCACAGAGCAGTGATGGCCTGGCCACGGTGCTCCCACGATACACACGCTCGCTCTGGCCGACCGCGGCGCTCTAGCTGCAGCTCCCAAACCACCACCACCCCCTGACTACACACACACACACACACACACAACCCATATCTTTACTACAATAAATAAATAAATAAAATAATATCTCTAATAGGCTCTGACAAATTCACACAGGCCACTATGCTATTAATCACCTGACTACACAAAGCAGCTCACACATGCACATAAGTTCAATGCAACCACACAACCTAAACATAGATACATTACACACTCCAATACTCCAATAAGAGGTTACAGTAAATAGTCAATCCGTTATGGTAATATAGAACAGTGTACACACTGGAACACAGAAGCATGACTGCTAAACATAGACCACAGTGGGAGAAGAAGGGGGCCCAGTAATGGGAAAACACCTACCTTGTGGCAACAGCAATGAAGTCTTCATCGTGAGGACAGCATACTACCTGGGTAATGGATCCTTCCTAATAACACAAAGTTTATGGGATGATAAATTATAAAAGCAACACTATGTAGTTTTTCCCCCCTGCAAAACAATTAGACTAACTATCTAAAAAGCATATAAAACATCTAAGCATAAGCATCTCCAATCACATTTGTGGCACTATGAGATATGCTAAGTGGTGTTAAACAGCATTATAATTAGCCATGTCATGCTGTAAAGCTATCTCTGTTATTTTGTCACCCAGAACTGCACAGTTCATATTCCGATTGGCTGGTGCAAATGACACTTGGGTGTGCCCACCCTTCACATGACTTTATTCCATCCAAATTCTTTTGGAAATGGTACCCAAACAAATAGTCTGAATAGGACAAATTACTTAGTGTTACTTTAACAGAACTAAAATATTAAATTGGAAATACACTGGAATACATTCTAAGTATTGTAAGATAGTATAGTATTGTAGTACTAAGATAGTATTGTAAACACACATGTTAATTGGTTGGTACTAAGAGCTCACTTTGTCAGTGTTACTCACCAAACAAACAAATCAACACTCTAACCAAACAAACAAAGCAATCCATGAATCACCTTGTGTGTGAGGATGAGTCTCTGCTTCCAGCCCTCTCTCTGAATCAGATGCAGACCCCCGGCAGATGTGCCCAGTGCCAACCACTTCCTAGACACTGCTAGACATGTGCACTGCAACAGACACACGCACACACATATATATTTAATATTGTACAGACACACTCACTCACTCACACGCACTCACACACACACATTTATTATCTAAATCACTATAGGCTATTAAACAGAAAAGCTGAAATGCACACAACAGGAAGTTGTGAGGTATGTTGACAAATGCCAGTTGTGTGGTGTATTCAAATTCATTACCCAGAAGTTAACGTTTCTTCCCATCATCATCTTCCTTCCATCTCACCTTTTTAAATTAGCCTACAGCAACTAAACTTTCTTCCAAAAAAAAAAATTCAGATTCATAACATACAGAAGCTCAATGAGAAAAAAGCTCTGCCAGGAACCTTTGTTCATGTTAATACAAATTCTATGCACTTGAGGCTTTATTTTAACATGCCCCTAGTCTCTCTACAAAGTAGGTTTATGCACATGCTCTAAGAAACCCGTCCATGTAAACACAGGCACACACACCACACGCACACACACAAAGGGCTCATTACAGCCAGATCCACACTTTAGCAGAACTTAGTGCCTAGCTACACATTAACCAAGTAGACTTGGTTACAACCAACTACTACACATCAACCCAGATTGTCTGGGAGGTAAACAAAAGCCAACACAGCCATGGAATTCATCAAGATCAGTCAACTATTCAGATCACAAATTCACAATAGTCTTACATCACAGCAGGGTAATGTGAAGTGCATGACGCAGTGCTTAAGCTGTCCGATACACATGAAGCTTTATTTTGCCATACTTCCATAACATACAATTTCAACCTAAATCACTTCCCATGTCATTTCATCAAGAATTACAAGACATGTGAGACAACGTGAAAAGTAGTGAGTGGGATATTCAGAAATAAAAACCAAAGAGTTTAACTGATTACACTGAGGGATCCACACATACAGTATATTAAAGGCAATCCCAACACCTTGGCTTGGACTATTATTACTACAGTTACAACTACAGTTGAATAAAGGTTACATTAAGTCATTCATTAAGTAACATATTAACACACTTTCATATGAAGGGTTTAACTTATAAAAAAACAGAGGTCATGGCTGCAAAGGGACCTGTGTGTCACACTCCTCATTACATTAAGTACAAAACAAATGATGCTCTGAATCTGAAGGATCAGCTATAAATCACAGACTTTTTACAGGCTATGGTTAGGGTGATGAATAAACCCCCTTCTAAACATAACACGTGAAAGACAAAGAAATGATACTATGACCAACCCACACCAATACACAAATAGGGGGGCAATAAACAGTGATTTTTTTAATCAGTCAGAAGAGATCCACTTGCGCTCAAGTCAAAGTGCTTTACGGAGAGGACCACAGGATCATTGAAAGGCTCTAGGCCACTTATTGTGGAAACTGTACCCAGAAAGAGCACACAGACTGTTTTTTGCTGAAAAGGGGCCCAAAGACTGCAATTTTTTTACGTGAAAGAGAGGTAAACATAACCAGTACATATGGCTGAGAAAACAGAGAATTGCTGCCAGACTGAATAGTGTAATGATGAATGCACAAGTTTAAAGTGGTCACATTACCTTGAGTCGGCCTGAGTCCAGCCGAAGGGCAGAGAGTAAGGGGTCGAGGCAGTCAAACTCTGCCAGGACATGGGTGCAGGATTCCGGAAGGACAGGAACCATCCTGCAAGCCTGAGAAAAACAACACTGTTATTGTCGCGGAGGGGAAATTGATTTTTCTTCACGCCAGGGCTACTGGAATCTTGCTTTGACTTACGACTTATAGGCCTACCTAGCAGTAGCTTAATAATAAGTTTAGACAGAATGTTTAACTGAGGTTGAGGTTTACACTGTACCTAGGCAGATTAAAAAGTAATCACAGGATCCACTTGTCCATCATTCTCATTTCTCTCCCTTTCGTTCAGAACATGAGACCACGTTTAGTCATTCTGCTACTTCATCACCAACAGCTGCCTACCGTCATATGATCCAAAGCATCCTCAATTTAATTGCAAACGCATGACCACCATTGCGTTCTTCTCTGAGCTTCTGAACAACAGGTAATTTTAAGGACAAAGCAATGGTTGTAAGCCAGTGATAACATACCATAACTGGACGCACTCCTGAGATGTTTTATCAAATCTAGTTTGGTCATCTGTAAACAATTCAGTTGAAAAAAATCAGTTGAAAGGTAAGCAAATTAGGGGCAACCATAATTAAGATGAGGTAGTGCCACAAGGAACAGATGTTAACTCTCACAACAATATGTAAATTTAACAAACCCACACATTCCTGGCCATGGCTGGTGTTCTGCCATCACTGGGCATAGATTACCTAGCTGATTTTCGACAAGTAACCAAGGGGTATTTTTTTTAATTGTTGACAACACGTGAGAAACGTCTAAAATAACGATCAATAGTGACAACTTGTAACTCGTTTGTTTTAAACAGGTTTCTGACTGTTGACTAGCCTACTTCACATTAGACAGCATGACCCAGCGTCACGAGACTCATACTTGCCAGAGTGCATTCAATTATGTTAGCCAGACAAGTAGTGCCTTACTGAGATTACAGTAACTTCACTTCAACAACGTAGAATGTTATTAATTTGGCAGGTAAACTGTTACAACAGAACAGGTCTCTGCGAAGGTACTTTTCTTAGTTTATTAGGCCAAGAGCCTTAAGCCTAGAACTTGTTTAACTCTCTCATCCTGGCTAGGTTCGTTTACGTTAACGTAACAAAACTTAGTTCCTTCACCGTAGCTCCCTTCCAGTGTTAGAAGCATGAGAGAAGTTTATTCTAAACACACCTGGTATTACTGTCCACGATACCGTCTTTCTGTCATCTCAAAGTCCGGGTTTAGAAGAGATGCAAATGCATATTGTCCACAGTAGGTCGGGCTGTCAATATTTGACAGTAGCGATAGCGAAAGTTGAAATGAGACACTCGGCTTCGCGCATTGTTTCAACCGGTACTACTTTTTGAAGGGAGCTGCGCACTAATCTTTCCTGGCCGTGGAACGTATTTGTCAAGAATGCACTCACAGTACAGTTTGTCCTCAAAAGAAAGTTTGTCTAAAATAAAATTCAACACATATCAACTGATCCTAACACATTAAAAATATATTTTCGTTACATTTCATGAGAAGGGGAAACAACTATTGGCCACTATTTCAGGCGCGTTTTTAGAACCTGATGTCGGTGCACTTACTGCATCCATTAGGGCCTGTATTGATTGAAATTTGAGGAGCTCCAGGGACCCCGTCATGGTCTGCAGCAGAGAGTGGCGGGCTAAGTTACTTCCTTCTGAAGACCTGCAACCACCATTAGCACCATCATCATGAATGACCTTGAGTGAAACAGAAGATGGCTGAATAATATTGTGCGAGCCATCCCTGCAAGCATAACAGTTCATACTGGTGTAGGCATTTTCTTGCAATGGCATTTACGTCAACAGGCATTGCAGTTTCACAATGCCAAGAGAAGAAGTGGTGTGAATAGCTCAGTGTCAGTGATCAATAATTTCGGGAATACAACAGTGCAAACACCCACAATGAGCATGTTCAGCTTTCTCAGTATGCAGTAGTACTACCATTTTTCTGTGTCCATAATACATTATGCTGTACAATGCAGAAAAAGAACTGTATTTTGTAGTATTTATTGCAGTTCCCCCCACCATGTCAACAATATTTACTGCAATAAACTGCAGTAGCCTACACAACAAAAATACTGTAGAAAAACTGCAGTTTTAGTTTTTCATTAGGTAGGGAAAGAACACCTCACATAAACCTTTTAGTTTAGTTAAGAGGAAGTAGCATTTGTCATGTTTCAGAACGTTAAATGCACCAAAACCTTTATTTTTTCAGCAACATCCAGACCTCCTTCAGTGCAGCTAGAATGTGCAGACATTTAAAAAAGGAAGAAACAGTGCATTGGCAGTGGGCAGAGTGCGTTTCAGCCACACCACATAACACACACATACTGTTGTGTACTACATTTGGTATTGCTTTTAACAACTCTGTAGCTCAAAGTTTTGAGCAGGTTTGCACAGTCCAGGAAATACTATGAGAAGGGACTATACTGTTTTGCATTGAATATCTGATGGTCTCTTTTTTTGTTTTAGTCTTCCATCATAATGGGGCACCACAATGTTGCACTCCATGCTGAGTTCTCACTTCTTTTTGCATCGCATGTCCATATTTCCTGAGAATCTACCCTATGATTTCAGAAAAACCCAACAGTTTGGTCTAGAGGCAACACTGTCTGGCGTAGCACGCAGACCTGGTCATGTAATCATGTCTATAACCAGGTGCCAAACAACCTCCTCAGGAGAAAAAAAGGAGGAGGGGAAAAAAGGGGAACAGATATAACAGAAGTACAGTTGTGCATGGTCACCACAGTTGCTCTCTTCTGGGCCAGCAGGGAGGTAACAGACTGCTGTTCATGTCCACATATCCACAACTGTCACCAAACCACCCTCCCCACCCCTCTGGAGACGCCAACGTCAGATACCTCATGCCAGCAGGCATGACAGCCACAGGAGAGTTTTCCCCATCTCGCCCCCTGTCTTCCCATTCACTTCAGCTTCCTTATTCTTCCAATTCCTCTTTGCTTCCATTGTCCATCATCTGCCTCCATTACTCCAAGTCCTCCAATGATGTTTACATAATACATCCCATGTGCCATGTCAGGTTTTTCGCATCATCCGGCGGGTCTGCCAAGCATGGAACTTGTTGTAGGCAGCCTGCAACATCTCCTCCAGGTGACCAGTGACCTTTGAGTCAAAAAATAATAAAAGAAACCCCATGTTCCAGTGGTTACTTATTGAAATGTAACAATGAGTATATTTATGGTTTTTCATATAAATGAAAAAGGGTAGTGTAGTTTCTTAAAATGCACATTTCTTTACTTTTTAGGCTTAGATTTAGGCATAATTTCTTTAGCTAGCTGAATGCAAATCTCAATGAATATAGATAGAATACCTTAAAGGGATAGTTCGGTTTTTAACACATTGAGCCCCTTTCACAGGTTGTCTAAAATGAAATAAAGTGGTTGACACCAAAATCTTGATGATTGCTCCTGTCTCGGCTATTTGGGAAATATAGAATCGCCTCTGCCTGCCTTTAAAATGGCTAGCAATGGGCATGTGTTGTTTCTACCCTTAAAACCCTGGTTTTAAAAAAGTGCTACTCATGGAGTGATTAGTGGCATTTGCTGATGTTCCAACCCAAGTATCGTAGCAAAATACAGTTTCTGTCATGTTTTATTTGCCATTTTGTAAGTCCCATACGGATCTATTTGCTCCTTCATATAAACAAAGTGCCAAATAAAACATGACGTAAGCTTTATTTCGCTACGATACATGTTTTGGAACATCATTGAGCACCACTAACCACTTGGTTAGTAGCACTTTAAAACCAGTGTTTTAAGGATAGAAACAACACATGCCCATTGCTAGCCATTTTGAAGGCAGGCAGAGGCGATTCTATATTTCCCAAATAGCCGAGACAGAAGCAATCGTCAAAATTTCGATGTCAACCACATTATTGCATTTTAGACAACCTGTGAAAGGGGCTTAATGTGTTAAAAACCGAACTATCCCTTTAAGATGCAACACGTAAAATACTCCTACTGCATTTCTTTTCAGTATAGTACAGTAAAATACTCCTACTGTATTTGTTTTCAATACAGTACAGTAAAATACTCCTACTGTATTTGTTTTCATATTCTACGTTTTTTTTGTTATGCATAAAAACAGCTGGGCCTTACATTAGTGCTCAAGTACTGCCGTTGGATTTTGTCCTGAAATGGACGGAGCTTTGCCATCTGAAATCTTTCCAAGTTAGACCTCATCTTCACCACCTGTGAAGAACACACACAAACTATTAGTACCTCATTTACCAGGTTGTTCACATCAGATCTGTCTTGAGTGCTGCTCTTACTTTTTCTTCTAAGAAGGGTGAATTGACAGGGAAACAGCTCCAGAAGTGCCTAAGAAGCTCTCCTGCAGCCGTGTATAACTGTTTCAACTCTCCCTGCACATCACTGGGCACTAGCTCTGAAACATGTACATGGACACACACACACACACAAGTTTAGATACATTGATTACATCACTGTGGAACTGTAAGAATAACAGTGTGGCTGAAAGTCAGCATTATGGTTTACTATTGTGACCCTCTCAAAAAAAAACAAAAAAACACTCTGTGTGTGTGTGTGTGTGTGTGTGTGTTGCTACTCACGGTTCATGGACTGTTGAGTAGAGGTTTGCATAAGGACTCCTCCTGGTGACAGTGCAGCAATGGCCGTGCTAGCAGCACTACTGGACATCACCTGTTATGGCACACATCAAATGAGCCACATCAACACAACAGTCCACCTGCACCTGTGCAACGTCTTCATACGCTCTTCATTAACAGACTTACTGCTTCCCTTATTTACACGTTACATCTCCTTCTCACTGAGAAAGTGTAGCATTTACACAGGGCTGCTGTATATGAATGGCTTCATTAAGGCCTAAAAGTAAACTGGGCACCTGTGTAAGGCAAGGTTTGTAGCAGGCCATCTCATGCTGGATGCAGTTGACAGCTGTGATGATGTCCTGGGTGGTGGTGTAGTGGTGAGACTGCAGAGGCACTGGACCGTGAGCATACCTGGGACACACATTTCAAGTCTTTGGTTTGGATCTCAGCACAGAGTCTGAATTGCAGATCCAAACACTGCTTTAAGGCATGCCACAAAATAACAGAGGTATGATCAAGAGTAGATGGCACACATGCACATCATAATGGCTTCATTAGATGGTATATGGGACAGATGCCTTTGAACTGAATGTTAAATTGGAAAAAAAAAAAAATGTTTAAAAGACATCCCTATTAAAAATTCTCAATGTGTGTAAACCAGTCCCTTATGCTTGGTAATAATTTCAGAATCTGCTGTTACTTAGCAACGCAAATCTGTCTCTCTATGGTGACGCTAAAACCAAATAGGAACGGACCAACTGAAAATTTTACAAAATGTAAATGGATTATAAATGGACAAAATGATCATAGAGCATTTCAGTTTTGATAAAAAAAAAAAAATATCTCACCTCTCAGACTTCTTCAGATTAAGTGCAACTGTTCTAGATCCTGAATCACTCTGTAGGTCTTCATACTCAATGGCCTCTTGCAGCTTCACCTACATACAATTGATTTCAGTTACTAAAATAGATCCAGTCCCTCCATCCTGCTATATTCTTGGACTAGCCAATCCAAATTTGTCAGAACATCAGGCATAAAAATCTAGTTTACATGGTGTGTAGATATTTCTAGTTATTTGATTCTTTGTGTGAGCAGCACGTCACATGTGACATATGAGCCGAGAGAGAACAGACTATTTTTGAGAGAAAACACTGAATACAAAACTGGAGACCCACGAGGGAAAAGCCTCTGAGAAACCTTTCCATACCTTTTTAATTGGCGGCTGGAAGAAATCTGAGTCCCTGGAGTTCCCATCTGTGCTGCTAGTTTCACTGGCCTGGTCATTGGTACCATCCCTAAAACACACATACATATCAGGGCACACAATACCTGATAGCTTATTGTGCATGTTGTGGACATGGCTCAACAACATATCCTATTGGTAAACATGGCACCATGCTCTCCAAATGCAGTTTCTTCTACTTTTGGGTTGAACAAAACAGAACTTTATCAACTAAAGGTAGACAGACGGACAATAGAGAATTGACCTCAGCAACACTATGATTCTGCCACAGTAACAAATACCATAGATGCCAAGGCTTCATAAATGCAGTCCCGCATAGTACAGTTTAGTATTAGAGCTGTTAAACTAGAATTAAGACTAAAACTATTAAAGTTAAAGAATGTGCAGAATACAAAATCCAACAATGATACGCAATGACATGCAAGATACAACAATGATGTTTAACTGGCTAGGGCCGACAAACATGTCAGATGCTGTAAGTGGGATATTTACAGGTATTAATTGGTCTCTATATCACTCCGACAGCAAGACAGAACAAAGCAGGGTGTAAGGTACTGAAACAATATGCATATGTAACTCAGTGCAATGTGTTAACTCTAGACTTAAGCTAATGTTACTACTTTAACAAAAAAAAATATTCCCCAAGATTTATGCCCCAAAGT
Source organism: Limnothrissa miodon (assembly GCA_017657215.1). NCBI lineage: Eukaryota > Metazoa > Chordata > Actinopteri > Clupeiformes > Clupeidae > Limnothrissa > Limnothrissa miodon. The sequence goes on from JAGFZM010000984.1 coordinate 137,389, forward strand.
TTAGCCTCTTATTTATTTAAAAATATTATGCAAAGAAATAAAATGCATAAATAATTATGACACACACCCTTTCCTCAGGCCAGCAGCCAGGACCATGGAGCTGTGGTGATTGAAGCGCTTGATGATGGCAGAGTTGCTGTTCTCCTTCACTGTAGGCTTGGTGTTTGAGGATGAAGGGGCCACTTTGGTGCCATATCCCTGCAAGAAGAAATAGAACATCAGAAATATATTTCTCTTAAGTCTTATAGTTGTAAGTAAAATGTAAATGACAAAATATCAGTCTAAGGTCTCACCTCATCTAGGCTTTTATCCTCCAAGGACAAAAGGTCTACCATTGGGTTCTTCACACCTTGCACCACCATAAATTTCAAGCCTGGGGGAATCAAAAGTTTGTACTTTAGATGGCAAAGCTGTCCACAGGCATTACAAAACAAAATGTTACCGAGTCAAATTTCAGCACTCTTCCAGTTAATGGAACTTCTCAGATACATTTTCCAACATGGCTCACTGTGTTCACATCATCATTCGTTTGTACAAACCATAAACTGAGACAAGAGAAAGAAAATACACTTCCTTGCTACAGGTCCAGTTTATCCACGAGGGCATTATACATCCAAATGTACAACTACAATTACAACATCAATCTCTGTCACACCGGCCCACCCCACGGCCCTGCTTGTCACGCTGTCAGTTGGGACACCCACCCTTCTCGTCCTGCTTGGCACATTCTGAGAAGATGTCCTGCATGCCAGTGCTGATGCGATCCCTGTGGAAGTAATGGGACTGGAAAAAGCGTGTCCAAAACTCTTTCTCTGTAAGGTTGTGTGGCACATTCTCTGCATACTTCTGCTTCACTGGAAAACGAGGGTGAGAGAGAGAGAAGGATGAAGATAAAGGAAGAGAGATCACATTTGAGTCCGGACAAAAGAGGGACATCAAGCAGAAAGGTGATAAAACACAGAGAATGCCACTGATATACTGTATGTGTGCACAAATACACCAGGGAAGAGGAAAGCGATACATGGGTTTATCCACTGAAGTTTAACTTAATTTACAAAATGAAACTGAAAAGAAAACAAAAATCAGACAAATGAGAGAGAGCAAAGCTTGGATATATCTAGATTGAAATTCATGCACCCATTTGCAAAAACAAACCAGTGAGGTGCACTCCTTTAGATGAGATGACCTCTCTTTAGCCTAATAGGAAGCTCACCTGCAGGGTAGGTTCTGAAGATAGACTCAATTATGTCTGCAGTGAGGTTGTATCTTAAACCGTTGCAGCCATCTGTTTGTGGCCGTATGTCTGCCTAAAAGTCAGGAAGATAAAAGTAATGTACACGTGAAGATAATCTAGTCTGGTACACACAGGTATCACACAACACAAGACATTAATTGCACCCTCAGAAATAGGAATACATTTTAAGACAGCTGAAGTATAAAGCACTGAAGACAAAAGGTCAAGCATGTCCAAGGCTAGCATGCGTCCCAGACACTTACAAGGCTGGAAATTGTGGATTTGAATCCTGGCCACCACTGTTATCTTTAGGCAACTGACCCTCAACTAAGTGATAGTTGACAAATTACGCTTTGGATCAGATTCTACTCTAAGTGCAGAAATGCAAATGTAAATGGGAGGAGTACACACGGCGCAGCACACACTTCATTGTTTTGTCTGCCGTGTGTTGGATGTCCCGGACCAGGAGAAATCCTCACGAACGGCACATCCTGTGTCTAGGAGTTAGGACATGTTTTCTATTGTACCTGAACACTTGTTCTGTCCGTCCTGTCTTGTTTGTTTACCTGTCTGTTTCTAGTGGTAAGAATAGGGATTAGAATATATTAGAGTATATTTTTAGAGCATAATAGAGTATATTCAAAATATTGATTATGTTGTTTTTGTGCACTTCATGGTCTGTTCTGTCCTGTATTGTCTGCTTAATGTACGCAAGGGGGCAGTGAGAAACGTAATTTTGATTCCTTTGTATGTCTAGTACATGTGAAGAAATTGACAATAAAACTGACTTTGACTTTGAACAAGAGAAGTTTGTAGAACACAGAATAGCATCAGGCGCAACTTACACTTTCTGAATGGCATCATAAGCACACCTTTACTTGTGTATCATTCAATCAGGGATTGCTACCAGCTCACCATTTGGTTCATATTGTCTCAAATTCTCTCCATTCTTACCAACAGCACTCTTTTTAGCACATTCGTACAACAGGGGTACAGTTGGGATTACTCTGAACTATTACTTTAATCACTCCACATATGGAAAGGAAAATTTATTTCAATAAATCTTAACTGTTTAGCGTGCTTAAGACAGTCGGAGTTGGAAGCTGAATTTCACCTCTAGGTATTCTCTACATAGACATGTAAACATACTGGTCATCTGCTTACCAGGAAAGCAGCCGATATCCCCACTTCCTGTTTATTGTTGGAGACGGAACCCTCCACAGAAGGCACGCTCAGCCGATTGGACCAAAACTCCTCAGCGCTGATCACCTGACTCACAACCAAATCCTTGTAGAGTTGGAACAGCACTGGGTCCTCTTGTAGCATCCTGGTAATTAAAATTTGGTTTACTTTGGCATTTGATATACTTACAGGCTATGATAAGCCAGGTTAAGTGTATGCGTGCACACAATGAATCAGTGCGTGAATCTTCTACTGCCAGGTGTATACATACAGTTTGCATGCCACATGAACTTCACCTGTTTTTTTCTTCTAATTCTTTGTTGGCTTTCTTTTTGAACTTAGGCAGCAGCTGCTGGAGCAGTTCTTTTGTGGCCTCGCGGTCCTTGAGGGCACTGCTCTCATTGGCAAAGTGAAAAGTGGTGCTATCTCCGGTGTGCAGAACCAGCTGTAGTTGGATCTTGGCCTTCCCATCAGGGCTGATCTTCTGACCTTTAAAAACAAAAAACAAAAACAGAATGATTATCAACAACCACAGCAACTAAACAGATAAGTTTCCGGTCCAGGTTGTAAATGTAAAGGTGGGGTGTGAGTCAAGGACATTAACACAGTATTCCCCAAATCACCACATCATATTTGTTGAGTGAACAAAGTTTGGAAAACTTGATTCAATACACTTTAGTTCAGCAGAAGAATGCACCAACCCACAACTTACATCGAATGTCCGCATAAAGGTGGCTGACTGTGAAGCGATCTTTGCCCTCAGGACCCCAAGCAATCCTTTCAGCCATCAAATACAAGGTTCCATCCTGTTTTCTTTGCCGAACCCTTTTGACCACAAGCAACACTTCTTCTGACAGCGCTGCCATGGCTGTTTTAACAGATAAGTGAATGACATCCAAATAAACACCGTGTGTAAGCACTGTGTGTATATGAAAAGCTTAAGCAGTCATTGTTACCATATGTTTATATATAAAATGATGTATTCTTTTTTCGAAAAGGTGCATGAGTTTTTCTCTAATATGCAAATACTCATCAACATGCTAAAGCTTACAGACCGTAGCTAACATCACTGCGTTTCAGCTAACGTTATGTCAAAGCCCCTTTTACACAGCAATGCACGTTTAAGGATACAAAGAGTTCTGAGCATTTTCTAGTACGTAACTTACTAACGTTACGTATTTTAACAACTGAAGGCTAACACACAATCAATAGCGGACTTATTTAACTTAAGGGGTACTAACGTTATTTGGAAAGCAGTTGTCACCAGGATGTTACCCAAGCTAGCGTTATAGTAACGTTAACATTATTGGCATACCCGATATTTTGGGTTTTGATTACAATAAATGCACGCTACCGGACGGACGACTTGCTTTCTCTGTCAAATACAAAGCCTATTAGGCAAAGTTTCCTAAATTAAACTACGAAGATGTCTAGCTGACAAAGTTAACTGGCTAACGTATATTCTTAGCATGTACAAGGGTCTAGTCTAAGTCAGCTAGCTAGAGCCTTATGAAAACGTTTCCGTTTTCTTTTTTTAACTTTTGAAGACAACGTACAATACCTTGTAGAAACAGCCACTCCCTATGTCAGGGTGGTGTTTAGATGGAGGATACGGCGAAAAAAACTGTTGCCCTGTCTTCAGTACTTTGTATGCAAACTGTGTAAAGTACCAATAAACGTGTCATACCCACCGCCATCGAGTCACCCATCGGCAACACTGCACTGTGTCACATATAAATGTATCCGAGGGGAAAACAAGAAAGAAAAGTTATCCATAGAACTAGAAACATATACAGTGATACATATCTGTCACAATATAGTCACATCTAGACTAATCTCGCCTTTTCCAGTACTGACAAAGGGCTAAGCAAGTAACATGCAGTTTGTGTTGGGTTTCTTTTCACTTGTCACCTGGAGTGTATAAGCTTGTCACTGAGAACGGATTGTTACTTTAAAAAAAAGGCCGGGATGAATTCAAGGAAACAGAAACCCATAGTTTTGTTCCATATTCTAAAGCTTCATATTTCTAGCCTAATACTTTCAACAGGAGACTAGGGCCATAACATTGATCTTGGACTAGTGCAAAGAGAGGTAAACTATTGATACAGCGGAATTGTATAGTCTTGGGAGTAGACCTATGCTCATTTCAAATTTAATACCCACATATCTCAAAGATAAGGCAAACAAACAAAACAAAATAAGAATAGTCTTTGAGCCAGAGAGTCAGTTGGTTCCATCTGAGGCACATAGTAATTTTTGGAATGGCATAGCACACTAATTTAACAGTGAATCCATGTCAAAGTCATCATTTAGGTTATAAATGTAAAATTATGTTAGAGGCTAGAAATGAAGTACAAGTGAAAAAGATATGAAAATTTTGTATTATATTGTATTAATGTAAGGGCATCATACCCTCACATGCCTGGCAGGCTGTGTGTATTTAAATGTAGTAGTCCTATTCTGATTGTCCTTTTGTTTACAACACTATGGAAATCTTTTGTTTGGGTTTGACAGAGCTCCGCCTACAGCTTTGTGTGTATAATGCAAAGAGTTGCTGAGGGCTTCTTTAAAGTTTTCCACATGGACTACAAAGAAAAACATCTTTTCGCCTCATACCTCAGTGGTCCTAGTCAAGATGGTGGATCACAATAGGAAGTGTTATGTCTGGTGTTAGAGACTATACAGAGTTATAGAGTTTAAAAAATATCATACACTGTTTATAGATTTTAATAATAGAATATAAAATACAGATGCAAGATACAAAAAGTAGGAATGTCGCATGCAAATAATAGGCTAAGACAGCTAACAGAATGACGAATATGCAAGGGGAAGAAAACTCTAACTCAAAGTTTTGATTATAAATCTTATTTTCCTCATTTACTATCATGCATTTATCTAATGAAGTTTTTATCTATCCGCCAGTTCATCTTACTGTCTGGTTAGCGATTATTGAACAATTAATTTCAACAGCAAACTAATGACTTTATATCACATAATTAAAAATAAGTTGATCACCAATTCAACAAAAAACTTTTCTTAGAGCTTCCTAAACCTGAGAGTCCCCCTTTGACTTTTTATTGTTTAAGAATTTGAATAGATATAGTATAATGACAGAATATTTAATACAAGAATAATTTCTTCTCTCTAGATCATAATAAAGGCTGAACCTCGTTAAACCTATTGCTCACAAGGCTGCAAATGTGAAAATTTCATTGATTTATTTTCATTTTTCACACACTTCGCAGTTACACTCCTCGATGTAAACATAAGAGTGTGTGATGGTTGTCCCATTGGTGCAGCGCATCTCAACCACTCTTTCACTTGTTTTCTGTTCTTGACAGCAAGTACAGCTGTGTGTCATTGTGTTCATTTCCACAGAGTACCTGCAGAGGGCAGTGGAGAGAATGTGACATTTAGAGTACATGCTTAAAAAGTATAACGTAAACAGTTACATCTAAGTATGTGTGTGTGTATGTGTGTGTGTGATTAGTTCATTTTTTGATCATGGCACAGAAGAGCTCAGAGTAAAACTCACATGGAAGATGAGGAACAGGCCCCAGAGCATGTGGTCATCTCCACGGGAGCTGTGGAGTTGCAGTCATTAATCTCTAGGAAGTCCTGCTTCTTTGTGACTTTGCAGCTCTTTGGAGTGCCTGAGATGTATGGGAGAGTTTAAATGCATTTTCAATCAGCAAAACAACAATCAACTACCGATAATATGAGAATGCAGAGCTTTAAAAATCAGTGACATGTTTGGCAAGGTACTTGGGACAGAAAGTCTTTGTCAAATGCTTAAATATTAAGATTATAAATGATGAAAAATGTTTTACTGTAAAAGTTTGTATTCTTTTGTTAAGTCTATCTGAATAAGCAACTATGTTTACTCACAGACTTTGCAGCATCCAGCTGCATCTGTGCGCACAGTGCCCTAAAGAGTGAGAGTGGGAAACAGTGAAAATAAAAATGGTGAAAATAAGGTTAAAACTTGTCTTAATTCAGCATAAAACATGTTAATATGAGACATATATTCTGATATTAATATTATGCTTAGTGATATGATTTTACATTTTAATTTTGTTTTGTTTATTTTTTAATGCCCGTGTGTGATTTACTTACAGGTATGCAGTCTTCTGTGTCTATCCTTGGACAGGTGGTGATGACCTCCACAACAACAAACTGATCATTTTGTTTAGTACAGCTGTATTTCATACACTTGTCATCCGAGGATTTCCACTGCTCACTCAGCTATGGAAGAAGTAACAATTGCTTGGTGGTCGCACATCATATAGTGGGGTTTTATTTATTTCTTAAAACCCACATGGTGTCTACATATTTACTGTCTTACCTGGCGTTCTATGTTGTCATAAACACAAACCTCCTTAGGTTCTGTAAAAAGTAAAATAAGTTTTTAAATCATAAATCTATAAATTATATGCCAGTTCTGGATCACTTTAGATTAGATTAAATTATTTTATTGTCATGTCAACACAGTTTATTGTAGGAATTAGCCCTCCTTCCTGCATTCACTTACCACACTCATACTGGGTGCAGCAGTTCATCGTTTTATTAACTACCCTTTGGCCCAGAGGACAAGTAATTGGTTTGGGTTCACACTTTACATCCCAGCACTGAGTGCTATAGGAAGCGTAGCTGCACTCGCATTCCTTACACTCATATCGCCATCTGTCACCAGGCTATGTAACCAATTACAGAGATTATTTCAACACACAGTTAAGCCTAGATAATGAATTCAAGCATCATTGCAGGGGAATTAATCTTTAACAGTTTACCTTTCGGGGCATGGCATCAGGTCCCATGCAAACATCTGAAAATAGAAGATAATAAATAATTGAAAAGATGATAAAAAGTAAAATGCATTTACACATATAGGTAGCCTGGGCCCGCCCATACTTCCTGTGACACTACATTCAAATTTTACATTCAACGAGCATGTCAGTATGGCCATTGTGCCAATTTGGAGGAATTATTTTTCTCAAATCTGTGGGCACCAATGAGAAACGAGCTTACGCGTACGTCATTGGAATGAGTGGTCTGATTGGTTGTAGATTCGTCAAGTAGTATAAAGAGGCATCTGATGGACGCAGGTTAAGCCTGCCTCCCAGAAGAAGAAGTTTAGTAATGTAGGATGGCCAGACTAAGCTCCTATGAGCTTTGTCGCGGAAGCCAGGCTAACATATAGGTGGTTTACATTCAACAATCACCAAACCTTTGGGCTCTACGTTGTATACTTGAACATTTCATGTTATTGAGCATCTAAAAAAGATAAAAACGCTAATTGAAAACAATCTTGTATAGCAATGACAGTCATGTATAGCCAACTTTGACATCTGAGTGCTGATACCTGGAGCTTGCGTATACAGTGTGTTGCATGGCATTTCTATTGGCAATAATAAACTTGAAGCCCATACTATGGTGATTATTAATTACCCACACTTTAACACTTGTAGGATGTTAAACTTGTTATGTACAGTAGGGTAGATTGACCCCGATTTTTGCCGTTAAAACAAAATGTAATTTAATATATAATATATTGTCTGTGGAAACACAAATTATATTTCAGGAATAGTCAGGTAAATGTCCCAGAGAGATCTGGTCACCACAATGTAAAAAACCTGTAACTGCAGTATATATATTCCCAGCCCTATATTGGTGTGTGGGCAACAAGGGTGATAGATAGATAGAGACTTTATTGATCCCCAAGGCTGGTATTTGTAAGGTTTTGAATTGCTTTTAGGCAGCTAATTGCTGTGATAGAGGTCCCTCATTTGCAGTGACTTACCACAGGTGTCAGGTACACACACGTCTGAGTACGGACTGAAGAGCATTTGTCCTTTAGCACAGCCACAGACTTCTACTTCAGTGGTGGGACACACATAAAATGGATTGACTTCCTGGCAGTCATCCTCCTTGCAGCTGTGGACATACAGTACATAAAGTGCATATATGTATTTTGCTTTCAAGTGTCTACAGACTGAGGAATCTCTCTCTCTCTCTCTCACACTCTCTCTCTCTTGCTCTCTCTCTCTCTACATATATATATATACACACACACACACACACACAGTATATATATATATAGACGTCTGTGCCAGTTCCATTGACTGTGGTGGAAGCTGACTGTAACAGCAGATGCAACTTTAACTGAGATACTCCGAAACGTTCCCGGTGTTGTCTCCCAGTGATTTACCTAGCTTACTTTACCTTTGCCAGTTAATCAGAAAAGGAATATACAAAGTGATTCTGGTTAAGGTGACTGAAAAGAAAGCATTCTCAGAAGTTTACAGGTGATTTTTAACATTTCAGTTATTCTGGTCCGGTATGTGTTTGGGGAAAATCCCACCCCATTCCCATTCTATAATTTATATATATTATATACTATCAAAATGATAATTATTTCCACTGACAACCATTTGACTGATTTGTGTTACCTTGAACAGGTCTTCTGTTTTGGCGTTCCACAGCCCATGTAATATTTACCTTCTGGACAATTGTACTCTAACAACAAGAACATACAATTTGAATAGGATTAGTTGAATCATTTGTTCAACAAATTACAAAGATATTAAGCCTTTAAATTCTAAGGTTTTACCTAAATTAGTGTTGCACCTACTGTTAGTCATTTTTCTCTGAACCAGCGGGTTCACATAAGTGATTATGAATACTTCACAACTTGTATTGTAAAGTAAACTTGTTTTGTGAAGTTAGAAGTATATTTCATAAGATATTCATGCCATATTTAGACCATGACCATGTTTTTTAAACCATGACTATGTTTTTTTAAATCAAAATAGCAATGCAACTTTGAGACAGCTGGACTTTATTTTGATAATTTATCACCTTTCTGTCTTCCACATTCATGAAAGGCTGGATCTGAATATCGTTGTGTAATGAAAAACGCATACATTTATGACAGCTGCAGCCATAAACATGAGTCACAGCTAGCGATATTGATTGTAAAGGTTCTCTGCATGTAGGCCTACTGTAAATACAAACATACCACACAGCCCTTGGGTAAGGTTCCTCCATTCCACACACCCTGACTCATATTCACATTGTGTAGCAAAAGCTTCGAGACTCTGGCAGTTACATCCATTGGTCTGTGTGCAAGCCTTATAGTACTTCTCATATGGCACAACCTCCCGGCATTTTTCAAAAACCCTTCAAGAAAGAGTCACACAGTGAAAAGATTTAGACAAATAAAGAGTCACACTGGCTATGCAGTTATGGACAGTGCATTAGTAAAACTGTTGCGCTTAAAACTGAACTGTGTCATGTCGTCTTGAAGCACACTTGGCACAATACAAGCACATGACAAAATAGTGGTTCAGCCCCACAAATAGTTGAAAGTCATGGTTGGATGGGAGATGTGTGATTGGGGGGTGTTGTGAGGGGAGCTGCGTTGATATCACCCTGCCGTTTTCACCCTATAATTGTACATTGTCAACATTGCTTACAGGGAGTAGGAGTTGGTGTCGGCACAACACACTTAGTAATTGTAGGTGTGTGTGTGCGTGTGTGTTGATAGAGCATGAGAAGAACAAAAACAGTAAAGAAGAGTCTGGAACTCACTTGCTTAGAATGATCTCACATAAATCGGTTTTGCAAGGAGGCTGTGAAGTGGGGGTGGGCGTGGGCGTGATCACAATACACTTAGTAGGGTCCAGGACCCAGCTCTTAGCTGTCTCATTGCAAGGTTCGGTCTGGCCGTTGGGAAGGGTGCAGTCATTGTTGGGGTTGTTATCACAGTTTCCTGATTTTATAATGAGAAATTGGTAGAGTATGTTACATTTATAGTTGCATAGTATGTTTCCATGCAGAACTATCCATCTCCATGACCTTAAACTTACTACATTAATACTATATGATATTATTACTGTAAACGTACTATACCCTACCTGTAGCTGTAGGCTACTATAAATTAAAACTTGCCCTAACCAAACCATGGTTTTTACATAGCTCTAACATGTCTCTCTTTGGTTCATAGCCTTGAGATCTCAACTTACTTCAAAACATACCATGTATGCTATTTACATAAAATCTGATGTTCTTACCACACTGGCCCTCTGTATTGCCATGGAAGAGCGACTTGGGCAGCTTAATGGTGAAAGTAGAGGCTTTGAAAATCACTGTTGTTTCAATCTTAGGTATGTCCATTTGAATTTCAATTCCACTGTTTCTTATGACAAAATCTTCAGTAACGTGTGTAGGGTATACTCTTTTGCCATTTAGATATACCTGTGGTTGAATATTACAGCATACAGAGGTGAAAGTAAATTTTATGAAATGTTCATACTAGTAGTCATAGAGCTGTCTTTGGAAAGTCAAAGTTTCACATGATATATGGATGCAATACAGAACAATTTTGAGACAAATATGAGGCTGCACGCCTAACCTCTAGCATTAGGAATACAGAACCTTCAACAGACCTAATAACATTCAAAGTGGATGAAAGCATAGACAAAAATGAACCACCATCCAAACAATTATTATTAATAAATAAATATCTATCTCAAAATTATTTTGCTCATCCAAATTTCTTATTTCTGAAATACTCACCAAATTGACAGATGAATTTCCTTCTGTTTCAAGCAAGACTTTGTATGACTTGTAATAAACTGTTAAATATTGTTGGCAGGAAGAGATACTTGAATCTTCACAGTTACTTTTCTTGATATGAGCACTGAAATTGTATTTTGGTATTATTTCTTGGACTAATACATAATCGCAGTTTCCTTTAAAAGAATAATAATTCCCATCAAATGTTGCATAATGAGCATTTCCCCATCCATTACATACACCTGTACGGTAAAAGAAAAAAGATTAAAATGATTAAAAGATTAGTGGTGGTTTCTCATATGGATGACAAGGGCAGATGCCCAGGACAGCATTGTTGGAAAATGTGAATAGTCATCCTAACATTAATGTGACATACAGTTTGATAATATTCAAACAACTTACATTGACACTCATAGTGATAACAACAACGACTGTTATCGTAGACCTTTACAGGAGAGTAGTCATTTTTACAATGTGGTTTCTGTGGTGATATGGGGTCACATTGTACAGGTTTGGAAGATACTTTGCTGTTCTCACATATGTATGTGGTGCAGTTTTCTGTCCATGTATCTCCATTCTGTTTGATAACCAATGACAGATTGCAGGTCAGGTCTCAGAAAAATTAAATACATATTATATTTATATATAAATGCCTCCCACCTTTTTATTCACATCAGTGCAATAGGGAGCAGGGCATGGTCTCGTTTCTATCTTCACTTGACATGAAGAATTGCAAAATGCAGTATAACACCAACCACCCTCATCAGTTTTGTTATATATGTATGAGCCTGTAGCAAAGAGAAAGGTAATTTTTCAAGTGTGGGCTACATTCCAGACTTGATAAAAGAAGGAAATATTAAAATATGTAATTATTAAAACAAACTCACCTGGTTGGTAATATTTGGTTCCGTATTTGCAAGAACATTTTGTGGTGGATTCCATGGTGGTAGATGTGATGATGCTAAGGGATGTTGGAGAGGTTGGAATGTACAATGTAGGTGTTGGTGCCATGGTTGTGTGTTCTGGTGCAGTTGTGCTGGCTGTAGTGCTCACAGTAGGAGTGCCTGAAAATAATGTTGATGTTGAGGACTCTGTTGTACTTTCTGGGGATGATGTAGAAGTGGTTGTTTTGACAGGACTTGCTTTTGGTGTTGTGGGTGATGTTGTTGCTGTGGTAGGACCTGCACTTAGTGTTGTTGTGTGTTCTGATGTAATTGTAACCAGTGGTCCATGAGTAGGTGTTGTCGAAGGTGCTGCAAATGTGGTTTTGCGTTCTGTTGTAGTTGGGGAAATGGTAGTAATTGTGGTAGGACCTGCTGTTATGGTCGTGTTTTCTGGTTCAGTTGTGCTTGCCATAGTGCTCACAGTAGTAGTGCTTGGAAACGCGGTTGGTGACGTGATCTCTGTCACAGCCGTTGGGGATGGTGTAGGAATTGTTGTTGTGGTAGAAGTTACCGTTGGTGTTGTGGTAGGACTTTCTGTTGGTGTTGTGGTTGTGTATTCCATGGTAGTTGTGCTGGCTGTAGTGCTCAAAGTGGAAGTGCTTGGAAACGTGGCTGGTGATGTGATCTCTGTCACAGTTGTTGGGGATAGTGAAGGAATTGTTGTGGTAGAAGTTACCGTTGGTGTTGCAGTAGAACTTTCTGTTGGTGTTGTGGTTGAATATTCTGTGGTAGTTATGCTGGCTGTAGTGCTCAAAGTGGGAGTACTTGGAAACGCTTTTGGTGATGTGATCTCTGTCACAGCCGTTGGGGATGGTGAAGGAATTGCTGTTGTGGTAGAAGTTACCGTTGGTGTTGAGGTAGGACTTTCTGTTGGTGTTGTGGTTGTGTATTCCGTGGTAGTTGTGCTGGCTGTAGTGCTCAAAGTGGGAGTGCTTGGAAACGT
>JAGFZM010000984.1:158144-186805 GCA_017657215.1 Limnothrissa miodon
CTTGATGTTGGTGTTTTGTGTTCTTTTGTTGTTGAGCTAACAACAACAAAAGTGCTCGGAGATATTGTTGCTGTCTTGGTCTTTGTTGTAGCCATTGGAGATGTAGCAGCTGTAGTAGGACTTGCTGTCATGGTTGTGGTTGTGTGTTCTGTTTTAGCTTTGCTCACAGCAGGTGTTTGAAGAGACACTGTCGTAATTGTTGGAGATGTGGGAGTGGTGGTGGTTGTGGTAGGACTTGCTGTTGGTGTTGTGATAGGACCTGCAATTGGTTTTGTAGTTGCGTGTTCTGTTGTAGCTGAGCTGGCCGTAGGAGTGCTTGGAGAACCTATGGGTGTTGTCTCTGTTGTAGTTTTTGGCGATGCTGTAGGTGTGGTAGTACTCTCTGTTGGTGTTGTACTAGATGTTGTGCTCACAGTTGGTGTAGTTGTACTGAAAGTAAAACTTGTAGTTGGGGTTGGCGTTGCACATTCAGTGATAATCCGAGAAACATTCCCATTCTCTTCACAGACAGCCGTGAAACAGGTCCCTGCTCCATCCGTTGTGTGGTAAATTATGTCATGATATCGATATCGCTTTCCTTGGTATTCACAATAGCAAGCTGTCGTGGAGATACAGTAAACAAAAATTTTCTTCAGGGAGAAAAAAAGCTAAATAATTTCTTATCTATATAGTACAAGAATCTGTATACAGTATATAGTATAGTGTCTATAGTCTTTTGATCTCATGAGGCAGACTTTAAAAATGGATGGGATAATCAGTTGCAAGGAGGGGTGCTGTCTGTTATTGTTTTTTAAACCGTCACCCATTATTTATTTTTTAAGCGTTACATGCACAGTGGGTAAGCATCTGGATAGCTGCTGTATTTTCTCTATATTTCACCATTGAATAAGCCTATACCCAACCAAGTGATCTTATGCACGTCACAAAACTAAACCAACAATGAGCCAAGACACCGTCAGCAGACTAGATCTCATAACAATTTTAATTTAGCAAAGCCAAACACCCATGCTTTCATCAACCGATCAAAATGGGTTAGAATTGTTTTGGTTTGTCAGTTTGTTTTAAGTTCATTTCTTGTATTTTGAATATTGTGCTTATTATTTTCGACAACCAATTTTATTTATTATTTTTGACAACCCTCAGCCCCACACAGGGTTTGATGGTCAATCTGAGGGGCGTCACCCCCAAATGACCCCTAGTTGCTCCGATCCTACCATGAGGACAATTTCTGTCGTGGGGTAGTGAAATGCACTCAGCACAAGGTGAACACATACTGAAGTGAAGCACACACTAACCCCAGCGCAGTGGGTTGCCAGCTACAGTGGTTCCCTGTAATTGTTTTAGTGTCTTGCTCAAGAGCACTTCAGCTGTGGTCTACTGGTCAGGGAATTAACTGGCAACCCTTCAGTAACAAGCCCTAAGCCCTAACCAGTAGTTCATGGCTGGCCATGGCTCCCAGGTTCTAATTACTAATTAAAAGTAGAAAAAGGCCTTACCTGTTTTGTCATACTCGCAGTAAGCTTGTGTTGATGAGCAAGTACTAAAGAGAACAACATTAGTTAATAATTATCATACTATGTTCAAATTTTATACATTGCTAAATTCATGACTGGAACTAGAAATGCCATTATATAATTATTTAGATTATTTCTAACATTTTAGTTACTGTGCTCAGTGACTGAGAACTGGGATTTGGATACATGACTGATCTGAGACTTACCAACTTTGACAATTTTCTTTCGCAGGCATTGATTCTCCTTCATCATAGTGTTTTCTATATTCATCGTAACAACCACACTCTTGTACCTGTACACACTTCATAAGCTTCTCATCAAAGATAGGCCTCTCATTAGGGCATTTGGGAAAACAACCTAAAAACCATTATAGGCATGTATTTTATTAGGCTGTGCACCATACCACACTGTAAAACACTATACATTATTTAACATATATTTCATGTGTTGTTTTAATTTTGTAAGAAATATTAATTATGGCACATTTAAAACTGGTGTTACTAAGTAGTACTTAAGTGTGAAGTGTGAAGAAGTGGCCACAATTATTAGTATAGGCCCAGGGTTGTGGGTACAGGAGTAACATTATGCACTTATTAAGGATTACCTTCTCTAACATCATTTATTATATTACAGTGAATGAAGTTTACCCTCTATTGGTGGGATGTGGGATGAACATTTCCCTGAAGGGTTTGTGCAGGACTTTATGCACAAGGGTTGTCTTGGAATCCCCCCACAAGGTTTGTAGTGCCAATCACATTGATCAGGGTTGTTGTAGTAGTCACAAAATATAGCTGGATAGGAATAAAATGAACTAATTAGGGTTTCATGCCAAAGAATATGCAATGTCATGTTTTTTTCAGAGATTTCCGTCATAAAAAACAATTCACCCTAACCACTAAATAAGTCATTAAATTCCACGTAATTCCACTTTTTAAGAAAGAGTGCGCTCAACTCAAAAAGTCAAGGCTTTGGGCGCGTGGAAAGGGACTTATTCCATTTTGTCAGTGAAAACCGCACTCCCACAAGACAGTTCTTATGCTAACTCATGTACATTCTAAAGAATTCTGATTTGCCGACAGTGCTTTTATTGGTCATAAAATGGCTCTGAAATGAGCGATATTGGAGATTTAAATGCTGTACAAGCTGAGTCCATTTTTTCCCCTAAAGGCAGCTCTCATGCCTCTTAAATGATTTACACTAAATTTCTTCTGTAAGTCTTTATTTTTGCTTATGTAATTTTTGTGTTCGGACTTCGAACATAAAGATACAGGAAATTGCTGGGTAAGGAAAATATGGAGCTCTGGGAATGTTTTATCTGCATCACAGATAAACTACTCTATTCTTTTTGTTTTTTGTTTTGTTTGGAGTTTGCTTGTTGGTGGTGGACAGGCACTCACGGCAGATTTTTGGGCTCCTCCATGAGATGCATGCGCCTTCCCGTCTGCATGCTGCAGCATAGGCCGCCACAGTTGTGCAGAAGCACTCACAGTTTCCTCCGCAGTCCCCCCCTATGGCACAAGTGTCCCTCACGCAAGCGTCATAGTATTTGGAGGGGTCCACCTAGGATAAGTTCCAGGGGTAGGTAAGAAGAGCTATTGAAATGTCTGGCTGCAGGTAATTACTGGTTGCCGGCATTTGAATGATGATTCAATATAAACCCTCCCCTCTGTGCTCCTGCAGTACCTAAACCTACCAGAGGGTGGCAGTCTTTAAACACCTCACTCTTGATGATGTTACATTGTTTGTGCGCCCAGGCCTCTTTGTGGGGTTCTGCTACACATGGGTCTTTTACTTCCTCTGCTTTTGGACAGCTAGCCGAGAAACTCCAGCTGTTTCCAAAGGACACAACATCTAGGACTTCCTCGCCTGTCCTTGTGATGAATTCATTGTTGACATTGCCATCATTGTTCCCACAAAGACCACGCACCTTGCCCTGGACAGCACAATTCCATTACACATGGTTAGTATGTACATTATAACCATAACTGGTATGCCTTTAACTGACTGACTGACAGTGCCTGGTGGTATGAAAGCATAAAGAGGTGAGAAATATTATACTGTATGTGAATACCTACATCATTATACGGTATTACAACTGATACTATACTGTAGTTATCGTTAGGAAAGACAAAATTTGAATGATAAAGTTACAGTAAAATAAAAGCTAAGTCAAGTATGGTTCTCTCTTCTTTTACCTGTAATTCTGGACTCAGTGTTATCATAACAGTTGTTTTCTTATCCCACATCAGTATCAGTTTACTCGTCTCGATCACCAGATATATCCCAAGGGTATGGATCTTGTACTTCTCTGTGTTGTGGCTTTTCTTAATAACTTGGACATCATCATTTGCCAGTCTAAACTCATTGCCCTGTAATGGGTTACAATTAAATCAGCAAAAAGTGTGCATCATTAACTGCAATTACACTACTTAAAACAAACAACTAATTTCAACACTAGCATGTTTTGAGATGTTTTAGTGAATGACTAGTTGTAGATCAAATACTAATTGTACTACTTGTACAATTGTACACTTGTACTTTTTAGGATAGTTGTAGATACTGTTACTGTTGATTTGATGAAGATGCATGTACCTAGAACATGTGTCTACTCACCCAGAGAAAGACCTTCACAGCTTTGGAGCATGCAGTCACTGATGTGCCACAGCGACTGTTCTCAGTGATAACATGGAATGTAAAGTCACCTCTCCCACTGCCATCCTGCAGGTTATGACCACAACATTGATCACATTTACATGCTCACAATAGACCAATAACTGGCTACAATAGACAAATGTCCTAATCAGCTCTGAACAGTGATGGAGAGGAGAAGCTGCTAATGTTGAGACTGGGTCGAGGCTGAGAATTTGAGAGGGTCAAGACTAAGTTGAGACAGAGACTGTTCATTTTAAAATGTAGCCAAGACCAAGTCTACTGTAGACTTAGTCTCTGAGGACACAAGATGGGGTTGAGACCAAGTCAATATAGAAGTCAGTTATTAGCCGTTATAATCACCATAGCTAGCTACTATCCAATAATATATAACATACAGTACATCCAGCTCCATAAGCTAGACTGGGGATTGTTTATAGTAACAGTCTGTTCTACTGTACTTGTCTACTTAAGTTCTTTATAGAGTCATTTTACATGTGGTCAGACCAATCAGTACTATGTAGTACGGATGGCCAAATTATACAGCCGCCATTTTCAGCCAAGTCTCAGCACAGGACAGCCAATCTGTGTAGCAGGATCAGATTCTTATTGGATATTATGAATAACACCCTGCCACTTTTTGGAAAAAAGATGCTATTAAATAGGCACATTAACACCAGTTAAGACAACCAGGTTTTCTTAAACCTGAGTTTGCAGGTTCACCAGGTTAAATCTGCCCAGTAAACCAACAGTTTTTAGCCCTTATAAATATACTGTTCAATGTCTCTATAGATTCTGTCGGTAACACTTTATTTTAAGGTTCACATGTTAGCCGCTAATACATACATAACAAATTCATGTTGCTTAACACGTGGCTTACAAGTGACCTTTACAAACACTAGATATGTATTAGTGGTGAACATGTGTACCTTAAAATAAAGTGTTACCATTCTGTCAACAAAAGAATGACTGCAAATGATTTTCTTGTATTCTTCAATTCCAAGCAGAAGGGTCAGTTGTATAGGCCTTTTATTGGTGAAAGGAAGGCCTACAATAACAATGCCAATAACTGTGGCACAAGTACAGTATATTGATAGGAGATATTTATCTATGTACTATAAAGCATCTAAATATATATATATGTATATAGATTTACCTCAGTAAGTGTATAATCACACTCCCCATCAAATGTGTAGCGTTTACCATCAAAGGTAATGTAATGGCCATCTCCATAGATCATACACGTGCTATAGCATTTTCGATTGGTGCACTCCCACTTTCCGCTCTTGCAAGTGCTATATTACAAATAGACGTCAGGAATGTGTGTGTAAAAGTGCATGTGGGAATAATACAAAAATACTAGTACTCTAATAAATGAAACTAAATACAGAATTCAAAAAGTGCTTATCATTCTCACCATGTGTTGCAGTCATCCTTGACTGTTTCACCTTGCTGATAATAGACCTCATTGTGATGGCATGGGCAGTCCTCCTCCTTCACACACACACCTCTATTGTCAATCCGCTCCCCAGTGCGACAGATACAGCCAGACTCACACTGTGTGTTGGTCTGTAGAAGGATGCCAGAGGATTGACAACAACAATACTGTCCATAGTGTACATATATATTTATATATACACACACACACACATACACAAACAAACAAGCAAACAAACTGTTTTGGTACCACACATCATTTAACTTACACAATCTCGGTTATGCGAGAAACAGCTTCTCTGACACTCTACACCTTTTGTTCCCAACACGGAGCAGTTCACATAGATCATATTATTACCGCAAGCTGAAAGCAAAATAATGGAAACAGGGTATCGTGAACTGAACCAGACAAAAAAGTTTAGTAGGGAGAAATGATCAGGCTCATGCTGACATGATTGTCACCTGTACTCTTAATAATAATAATAACAAAAATATATTTCATCATTTCAGTCATTAAGTAATGGAAATGTAAGAAACAAATTGGATATTCACTTTTTACTTCTGCTTGTCCTTTGCATTCCAGTGTTCCCCATCTGCATGTGCTGTGGGGATATTAACACATTAAAATATGTAAATAACACATGAAATTAAAGTTTAAAGTCTCTTTTCCATACAGGCTCCGGGTGAGGTTATTTTTGAGTGAATGTAATTAATCTCATTCTCACCAGAGAACACCATCCTTCTTGACGATCTCTCCTGATTCTATGATGTCACCGTTGTGAAAACAAGGGCAGTCGCCTTCTGCCACACACTCATTCCTGTCGTTCAGGAATGTCCCCTCATCACAGCCACATCCATCCACTGGTCCATACTCTACCTTACAGCTGGGCTCATGCTCGCTGAGTGATAAACAGGTTCGCCCGCAGCTCAACATGTTGTACGAGTAAACCATTGTCCTGGGGCACATAGTTGAATATTTGTCTGTGTTGGACGGAACCAGCATATTTATATCAGCCCCACTGGGATATATGTAGAATGAAAACAAAAATGGGGAAAATTTGCCAAACAAAAAGAAAACAGAACAGACCGTTTTAAATTACTTCTTCACATTTGATATATCGTGTTATGTGTTTGTCTATCTATTTATCCATTTGTTTGTCCTCTAGTTTTGTTATACTGTAGGATAGTTTGTATTCCCCTTATCAACTAACATTTAGAGACTCACAGAAATCAGCAGGTCACCATGTAATGCCGTAATGGCAGTAGGCTAGGATGTCTTCTACATTTACATTTACATTTATGCATTTAGCAGACGCTTTTATCCAAAGCGACTTACAAAACGAGGATAACAATCAAGCTACATAGCAGAAACCTTAAGGAGCATAGTGCTAGGGGATAGTGCTTCAGTTCATTTTAGTGCTAGGATAGAAGATGTTCTCTGAATAGCAGGGTCTTTAAGAGCTTTTTGAAGGCCTCCAGAGATGGCCCTGTTCTGATTGTCTTCTAAGGAACTGAATCCTAATATGATGTAGATTTGTACAGTAACTTTAGGGATCAGGCCTATACGTGGTCTTACCACAGGTTGCATTCCTCCAGTCAGGAAGCAGGATTCCCTTGGCAGAGCAGGCCTGCACGTAGGACGACAATGCTGCACACATGCACTTCTCACTGTCCTCACAGTTGCAGCTGTCATACATACAGTTCTAAAGCAAAGGAAACAAAACCAAAACATCAGATACAATATTATTATTATAATTATTATTGTTGTTGTTGTTATTGTTGTAGTTGCTATTGTTGTTGTTAAAGCTGTTGTATAATTATTCTTACATCTCTGAAGAATTCTGGATTGATTCTTGAATGACAGGGGGCAAAAACTCCATTAGGAGCAGTTAGCAGGGAGCACCACTCCTTAGCATAATTGTCTTAAAAATAAAGCCAGAAAGAGTGTTTTTTTTTTTAATTTAATTCATTATAAGAGCAAGAGGCTTGAGATACAGTGAATTACTAGTCTAGTAAATCCAAATACTAGTAAATACAAATTGTATTGAGAAGCAAGGAACACCAAAGCACTGGACTCACCTTTGTCCACACTCATGCTACAGGGGTTGTCAGTGATCTGTGTCACGTCTGGACAGTTGGACTGAACCTTCCAAGTGTTGGCAAAAGACACTGCACTCCCCTCCTTCAACCCACTCGCACTTCTGAAGTCATCATTCATAATGTCATTAAAGTTTCCACATAAACCTTCAAGAATATAAATGGATTAAAAAAAAGAAATACTTTGATTTGTCAAACTGATATATAATATAATGTTTTATACATTGTATATAATGTATATAATTTAACAAAAAATAAAGTAGCCACTGAGGCAACACATTAGCACAGAGTAAACAACAAATAACACACAAAAAAACATACCACTTGTTTTTGTTTTGATTTCACTGCTGGCTATGACATTGACCTGCATGATGGGTATCAACTGGATCTCAGCACGAAGACCAGCATTGGTGTGAACAATAATGTAGAATGTAGATGCCATGAATACTGTAAAGTGGTCTAAAACAATACAGGCAAAACACATAGTGTAAATAGTTTGACAAAAGAGTTCAAATAATAGTTTAGGTCTTTAAGGACCAACATTAAAGAGCCCTGGCTCACGTTCACACAGCACACTGAACCAATGAACTTTGTTTTAGTAAGGAGTTGGCTGCAATTTATTAACCTCACCTCACCACTAGATGGCACTAAACCTACACACGGGAGTGACTGAAGGTATGTTCAGTATGTTAATGCACGAGGGGCTGCATGAGAGTGAGTAACAGAGAAAAACTACTAAAGAAGGGAGAAGGGAGAAGAGAGAAGGAATGGAACTTTGTCCTTTTAGAGTAGGTTTTGGATTATTATTATTAACGTAACCTTTTGGTCTTCAAAATTATTACAGGTTATATTGTATTTTTTTTTATATTGTATGTTTTTTTTTTCCAAATGTTTATTCCTATATTAAGGTGAAGCAGAATTGTGAAGCACAATTCACCAAGCGTTGGATTGTTCCCACTAATAGGGAACGTGAGCTGGGATTAGATCGTCGTGAGACAGGTTAGTTTTACCCTACTGATGAAGTGTTGTTGCAATGGTAATCCTGCTCAGTACGAGAGGAACCGCAGGTGCAGACATTTTAATCTTTAATATATATTCATATATATTATGCTTTTTGGAAAATATACAGTATACTGTCCAAAAATGCTAAAAACAGACACTCACCATTGTACAGTGGCAGAGTAGTATCAATTCCATTGACTGTTATCCTCCCTGATGATTTAATGACAATCTGTTGAGAATTACCAAGGGAGTTCAACAAGTTAAAAATGCATGCTATGACTGAAAAAGACTAATACAAAGGTGTCAAGTTCATCTCGCTTAGCCAATAGTGGCCTAGCAGCAGTTATGTTGGTGGAGATCAACATGCCATTTATTTTAGATTTGCCATTTCATTATACCGCTGAATTAGCATTTTGCATTTGCTACTTCAACATGTTGTCTTCCAGAGATGACTCACACTAGTTCCAAATGCTTTTAGGGTGACTGACTTCAAGCAGGACACAGTGGAATGCTCCTCACATGACCTGACTTCAGCCTGAAGCGTTGTGTTCTCAACCTGTAAAGAAAAGCAAGACCAGAGTGTCACTTGACTAAAACAAATAAAGGAAACTGTAATTGTGTGTGTATGTGGTTGGTTGTATATGTGTGTGTGTTAATTAGTTGGTTTATTTATAGAGTATAAAATAATATAGGAAATTCTTTTTCAGTTTCATACATTTCATTGCACATGTGTAAGGGCTTTTTATGTGTGTGTGTGTGTGTGTGTGTGTGTGTGTGTGTGTGTGTGTGAGAGAGAGAGAGAGAGAGAGAGAGAGAGAGAGAGAGAGCATGTGTGTGTGTGTGTTTGCAGGTGTGTGCAATATCCTGACCCTTGTCAGCACATAGGAGCACTCTCCATGAAAGGTGTACATCATCCCATCAAAGCTGTTCATGTGGGAACCCCCCATCAGTGAACAGGTGCCTGCACAATCTAGATGGACACACTTCCAGTGGCCTTGATCACATGTACTGTAAGAAAAATGTCAGGCATTTGAAATGAACCTGAATCAGCTGGACGGATTGACAGTGATTCATGCATAGCCATAGCCTGAGGATAGCCACTGGTCCATGGTCTGACCATTTACAAAGTTACAAAGCAAACGATGGGTTGTGTTTCTATAAATCAATTATTATTATTATTATTACATGATTATTATGAGGATATCAGAGTAAACATAGTATCTTGTATGCTTGAATTAGGAATGTAGAAGTATAACTGTGTATTTCAGGTTGCCCCTTTCTAGTTAGTTTCTGTTGTTTAGCAGGCCACAGGTTATCAGTCAGGCCTTTAAATTACAGTTTCACCGTAACTCAACAACTACTCCTATAAGTACTATGCTAATGAGTGTGGAATAGCTGCACATTATGAAAGCTATCGGGCATGTGATATAACAGTCACTTGTCTCACCATCTCTTGCAAGGTCTTTCATACGAATATCCTGACATGTGCACTCTGCCTTCATGAAAACAAGGACAGTCCGCACGTTGGACGCAGCCCTTCTGTGTGATGTCATCAAAAACCGTTCCTTAGTGGACAAAGGCAGGTGGCCAGAAGTTATTAAAACTTTTAACTTTAAAACTTTTAACTTTTAAATGTATTAACTTTACCATAGTTAAAGTTTAAATGTATTAACTTTAACTTAGTTAAACTTAATAGCTTTAACTTAGTTACAGTTAATACATTTTATTAAAAATGTTATTATAAAGAAAATGAGGAAATGAACTAAGGAAAATAATGTCATAAGGAAAATGAATATCATGACTAGGAAATGACTTCACCATTGGGACAGAAACATCCATCAGTGCAGTGCTCCCCACATGACTTGCTCCGGTGCGGGTGGGAGCAGGTGTCAGGGCAAGGACTTCCACACTCCTGGTGCTCCATATTTAACGGGCAGGACGCTCCTGCATGAAGGAAAATGGCATGTAATGACTGTCATGTTTCTGTCATGTTCCACTGTACATCATTTGGTGCTTTACCATTCTGTACTCTGCTGAGTTTGCTGTGCTGCAAACTCTTGCACTAGAGATTCCCTGTGTGGAAGTAGGCTTTACAAGCCCAGAGATTCGGTGATTTCATTACGGACAAGTAATCACCCAAAGTCAGGACTAGTAGGGTACAGTACTGTATGTTTTGGTCTACTAGACTATATCAATGTGTTTCAGGCCAAGGACCCCTTGTTTAAAAAATACACTGTTGCTGCTTAAAACCAGGCATTCAAAGTAGGCATATGGTGCCCATGTATAAAAGCACTTTGCAGTACAAAGTTCTATTATTCTCTGTACTACAGTACAGTTTATGTGTTTAAATACAGATGTTCTCTGCACAAGAGGTAATGGTCACAGTACCGCAGAAGTTGGGGCTCCTCCAGTCTTGGGGTTTCCCTCCTGCATGGCCGCACTGGCGCGAGAACTCGGCGAGTGTGTCACATAGGCACAGCTCCTTGCTGGTCTTGCGCTGACACAGGTCTTTCACACATGACCTCACAAAATCATCCACAGACACCAGATTTTGGCAGCTGCTGAATGCAGGAAGAGACAAGTACTGCTGACAAACTCCTGTCTGCAGAGAAAGAAAGTCCAGTTAGTTCTGGAGCACATTACAATGAGAACAAAAATAACAATAAGTTCAGCTTTTTTCAATTTGCACCCTGTCACAAAGATGTATGTTTTAAATCTAACAAAACACCTACCACATTTTCGCATGGATCTGTTTGCCGGATGTCAACCTCCTCACAGACCTCAGTTGGGCCATCTCTTTTCCACTTGTGACCATATTCAGCAACATCCAATGGCTCACCTGAATAACACAAAACATTTAAATCCCTCTTTTGTTTTTCAATTCAATTCTATTTTAATTTAATTTTTTAAAGTGTTACCGTTACCTACCATTTTGAGTGAATTCATCTAGGGTCATAACACCATTAAAGTCTCCGCATAGCCCACACGTTTTATTTCTGTACTTGGCTGGCTGTGTCACCTCCACCTGTTAGTAAAATGATGAATTTCAAGTGAAGGGAACACGTTTTTGTACCGTCTACCATCAGTAGATAGCACTGTTGGCTATTGTCAGAGGATACGGAACTAATAAGTAAGTAAGTGGTACTTACTTATTACTTTTTTGTCCCAGAAGGGCAATATTTTTGCAGTGGCACTCATACACACACACACACACACACACACGTTTTTACAAAACATTACAAAACACATAAGATTTAAATTAATACATATTACTAATAATACTACAAAGCACCTAATGGAAAATTCCACAGCCACCCCCAAAAGGAAAATCATAATGATCTGAACAACTCAGCAAAGATCTTCAGTTAGAACTGGTGAGCTTTCTGGATAGAAAGTGAAACGTCTTCAAGCTCCAAAAGAAGTCTGGTTGCCTTTAACTGAACACTATGACTACTGTGACCTGGATGAATGAGAATCTTTACAGACACAACCCCTGTATGTAATGGTGTCTGTGGTGCTCAAGTTGCTCGGGCAATTGCCCATATGCCCTTCTCCACTGCCGTTGCCCTTCCGAGGGGAAAAAAATCGTTCAATGGGTACGTACAAAATTGAGGTTGGCATAGGCTTAGATTTGAAAATGAAAACAAAAATAAATCGCCACTCAAAACGTTTCATAAAAGCCTCATTCACTTCCATACGGGCAACTAAAGTGAAGTTCTAAAAGATCTTTGGTAGTAGGCCTACTACACGCGACCGGCACCTGAGGCAAAGACAGCAGCATGTCGAAAGATATTGTCGAGCTTGACGTTGTCGGAAAAGGTGAGATTGATATGTTTACCAAATTGTCACCATGACGTTTTATGAATTGAATCCAGGTTTAGCCTTTCACGTTTTAATAATGCCTAAATGATCGGACAGCTAGCTTGCAGACAAGCAGCCTGTTATTTACATAGACTGTTATTTTTGTGATAGGCAATTAAGGCTTACTAAGCTACATGTCTGCTGAGTTTCTAACATTTCGTGTTAGTAGGCCTAAGCAGAATGAATAATGGAAGTTATGCATCACATGAATGTCATTCTAAATGTTTAAATGACTAAATCGTATCACTATTTTTGGTAATGTCTGCTATGTTAAGTGAAGCCGAAATGCCGAGCGAAAAAATGGATTCAGGAAAAACAACGACAAGGAAGCAGCCAAGGGGAACACATCACTGCATGGTTGGATTCAAAGAAGCCAACCAGTAGGTGCCAGAGACTTTGCAATGAGATAAAGATGACACGTTGTAGGCTAATTTATTCATTAATCCCTGTCCCTGTCCATGCTGTGGTGGCATCTGTTGTGCCATGAAGGAGTGCCTTTACGGATCCTTTGGCATGGCAACCACCAGAAGCCAATCGAATACTGTTAGCGGATCATCACCAACTACAAAGAACTCAACAGAAAACAACAGCCAGATGAGATCAAAAACAGCCTACGCAGGAAGCTACTCATAATCTATCATTATATATTGTATATGACTGGCCTCTGCGGCAAAATATCCTGTGCCATGGAAGTGCTTGGGCACAGCATGCAGTGTGGATCCAGGGCACAGCATGCAGCTGCCACAAGCCAACTATATTTTTGTCTTTAAAAATGGATGAGCACCGTCCATAAAAGGCTGTCATGCCTATCCAGTCCAAGGTATGTAGAAAGAAGATGCCGTTGCGAGGTAGCCTGGGCCCGCCCATACTTCCTGTGACGCTACATTCAATTTCGCGAGCAAGTCAGTATGGCCAGGCTGCCGATTTAGAGGAATTATTATCCCAAACTTGAGGGCACCAATGAGAAACGAGCTTGAACAAGACTGCGTGGTCTGATTGGTTGTAGATTCTCCCAGTAGAATACAGAGGCATTTGATGGACGTAGGTTAAGCCCGCCTCCCAGAATCTCAGTAGTAACTGAGCCTGGCCAGACTAAGCTCCAAAGAGCTCATCAGTCGCGTTAACCAGGCTGGTTGCGAGGCACATCAATTAAAGGGAATTATAAATTTAAAATGTTTTTTTTTTTTTAAATAAGGCTACTAAATTAAGTGTCTTTCCCCTAAATTCATAAAGGCTTCAGCGTGTGAAATCAAAATAATAATGGATCTTTACTCCCATAGCTTTCTCAAGTCACAAATTGCGTGTGGACATATCCAAACAAATATGTGCCTTGAGTCAATAGTGGCATCCTTTTGTTTAAACATTTTCACATAAGCTCATGGACAAACTTGCAATCTGTCATAGTGGCAGCTAAATTACATTTCTCTGCATGACCCCAGGCAGTTGGTGGCCTCTTGAGCTGTCGATTTACGTGAGGTTTCTTCTTATATTAAGAGGAAGAAGAAAACACTAGCTTTGCTGACCACGAATGCACCTTGCTGTGAAGTGCCATGAGACAATACAACTGTAAAAGGAGCTGTATATAAAAATGAGCTGAATTGAATTTGTCAGAGAAAGGGTGAAGTTTTTTTCATTGAACCTTACCGAGAGAGAGTCATCTTTCTTCCAAGTAAGCACCACTCCGAGCCTGAAAGCTGTGATCTTCAAGTGGGAATCTGTCTTTTCAATTCGGATTCCAAATGCAGAGAAAGGCATATTGACCCTATATGAAGAAATATGGGTTGTGATTACTACAACTGAGCCACTGAATATTTAGTTTAAAAATATTGTTGTGTGATTCTGATGACAAATGATTTCCCACATCTCAAATAAGTTAAGACGTAAAATCCTACAATATTATGTTAGTCAGCTAAGGGAAACTTTCTGTCATCTGTGAGGTTATTCTTGTATGTCCAAAGTAAAATGGAATTGTTAATATGCAATACTGTAGGTTAATAGCCTACAGGTAGGCCACATTTCTGACACAGGTGAGGTGAATTCCCAGAAGCACGTCTCATCACATCCACACATTTGAACCCCCAAAGTCTGACAGATAAACAGATAACAGATAAAGATAATGATGGTGGTTCAGTAAAATGAGGGCTACTCACTCATTTTTATTCATGAGGATTGAATCATTGGAGGTTTGGATATTGTCTCCTCGCAGTGTCACAGAGAGAGCATTTATTGTTGGCAGGCCATTCTGGAGGCCCCTCCGGACCTGAATGTTGAGCTCACTTTTGTCCTCACACAGAGACATTAGCTCATAGTTACAGTTGAATGGGAGCTGGAAAAAATCACCATCAAAGGTCTTGAAGTGGAAATTACCCCACGTGCTGCAGACTTCGCCATTGTGAGCTGGTTTCAAAACTGCATGTTAAACCAGACAATACAATATTACAGTCAGACAAATAGACACTGGTAAAAGTAAAAGATGCTACTGTACCTTTTTGCTTCAAGCATAGGATTATAGATCACAATCACCACAATAGCAGTAAGGTATTCAATTTAATCTTTCATTTGGCTAAGAAACAGAAATAGTTGATAAATTATGAAATTCCCTTAAAATAACAGTTGAATAGGCCTTTATTACAGTTGCCATATTTCCTCATACATGTATTGTAAGGCAAGCACAGGGACTCTTAACGACATTCAATTAAAGTCTGATTCTGCTACTCTGATTCAGGATCATGTTGGCTGCCATTAGGCAAGAAGGTGCTTTCCAGACATTTTTGTCACATCCAAAATAAAATGCCATGATGTATATACTGTATGTAAATGATTACGAAATACATTTTCAAAATTGTTATTTTACAAAAACATTTTTTTATAACAAATATTATGATCATAGATCACATTGTAAATCCGGTGCAAGTCTTATCATACTGTAAGATAAAAAATATGTGATAACCCATATTGTAGGCCTATTTGAATTAAAGACTTCTTCTCTCTTCTCTTTTCATCATCTGTCACTGCTGGGGTGTCATTTCCAGGGGGTTTAGGGAGGTCACAGGGGGATTTCCGCTATCTCCTCTGCTCAATGAAAAACAATTACCATAATTAAATCCATACCTGTTAGAGATGCAGAAGGCTGTGTCAGGAATCCCAGGGCCACGGACAGTAAGGGCACCCAGGTGAGCAACATGTTTCCAGTGCTCACAGTAGCAGGAGATGAGCAGGATGAGAGTGACAATCTCCTCTATCTGACTCTTAAACACAGACATAGTTTGTTTTGGCTGATTCAACTTTGGGTGGAGTCAAGGATGGGACATGGCATCTTTGTGTGCACCTGCTTATGCAAATGGACACACAATTGAATTCCTCTGCCCCCGGGTCTATGTGTTACTGTGCAATAAAAACAAGACAATACACAAACACACACAATAAATAAATACATTTCAGTGGGCCTATTTCACAGAAGCAATTTTTCAATGACATTGCAAGGATAGTTACAGGTGTTATTATCGCATCCAATGAGGATCTGTTTCTGTAACACTTAATCAACAACTGTGGTCACCTTACGACTTCTTAGAAACATGGCCTTGTGAAATGAGTACACTTAATCAAATTAAAATTGACAGGTAACACCAAGAGAGCATTACTGGAAAAGACTTTTCTTTCAGGGAATTAAAAGAGCCACAGGCTAGTTGGTAACACTTAGTCAATAACATGACTAATAAGGTAATAATAACGCATACAGGTTAAGCTGTCAATCTCCTTGTATTTGTATTGTGTTCTCTATGTTTTTTTTATGGGACCTTGAGTCTGTAAAACAGCATTGATCAGTTAATTGATAGCCTGTAAGTGACTTAGCTTGTTTACATTTACAAGCATAGTGTTAATGGTTGACTAATGCAATAAAAGATAACCACTCTTAATAATTTAAAGGCCCACTATGCAACATTTTTCATTTAATTAATCCGTTTCATACTGTTTAGGATGCTAAAATTAGTCATTACACGGCGAACGAACGGTGTAGAATGCGTCACCGTGGCCAATAGTGGTAGATACAGCACTTGCAATGTTCAGCAGCGCGGACCGCCTCCAATAGAATGCAGTGCAATACAATGCAATACAGCGGGCTTTAGAGGGAGCTCGTGAGAGAGAAAAACCAGAATGTTGCTTAGTGCCGGTTTAATATTAATACCTTATTATGTTATTTTGAAGCGTCATCAATATGTTGGCCTCATAAGATTAATGTTTGTCAGTCATATTTAAAAGAATTTAAAAAACAAAATGTTTTTATGAAAATCCATACATCTGCAGAGATTGTAGCTGCCATTGCTTCAGTGCTTTGCGGACAAAAAAGTGACATCGCCTTGTTAATATGATGGTATTAACACGCAATATCTTAATTGCTGCAACTTAATTAGATTCAGCCAGTTTATTAGTGAAATAATTATTTAAAATATATATTTTAATAAACTTATAGAGAACCAAAACATTTGGAGTGCTTTTAAAACAAGCTTACTTTGAATCCCTTTAGAAGAGTGATATAGCTGACCTGGAATCCCTTTTGAAGAAGTGATCTATTTCATTACTGTAGGTCTCTTTAATGCACAGAATGTGACTGGTTCACTGAACAAACAACCGTGAGGCTACCTGATAAGAGTACTGGAATCAATATGTCTAATTATTCTCATAGACAAATGTATCAAAAGACTTTATGTTTCATCCTATTTCCATCATTAGAGATGGTAGAATGTTATGTTGCGGGGTTGTTTTGGCATTTGCACTGTCGGCATTTGCACCTGTGTCAGTGACTAACTGCTCTGGCAGACCACACTGGCACTAAGGTCTGATTCAGTGGGGACTACGTCAACTGAGAGGATTAACATCATCTTCCGTTAACCTGGAATCATGGACCTGGCTACCTCCTGTCTTTTGAGAGCAGCTGATGGATCTTTTTGTGAAACACAAGGTCTCTCCCTTGATGTGCATTGTTGTAAATAACACGGTTCATGGTTATTCCAACCTTTGTCTGCGTTAGTCTACTGATTCTACTGATAAATAATATATAGCCTAACAAGTTTTTAAACATCTGGTCTCTGCAGCATATACCTTCACCACTGTCAGTTTTTTTAGTCCAAGCTAAAGCTTTACTGTCATCCTAACCTATTCAAAATGTTAGCAACTGTACCTTTCCATGTGGTGTTGTTTGTTGCTCTGTTTATTTCTTTGGATTACTGCTTTAAGTAATTTGTGTGCCATAAATAGTATATACAGTACAAATAAATAGTCCACTTGATATTTATTTACTTTTATAAGATTCATGAGATTTGGCATTCTATCAAAAACACAGGATTCTTGTCCTATGAAGACAGCACACCCCTTACACATAACCTCTGTAACCTGTACAGGTGAATATAGGTTAATTCATTTTACAGGCGTATTTACAAAGGTCCATTCAACTTCAACTACAAAAAAACACAGACAAAATACATTTATTTTTTAAATTGCCGTTTAATTAATTAGCAGAATATAGGAAAGCGTATGTTACTCATTTAAATATTAATATAGATACTCAAGCAAAGCCATTTAAGGGGATCTGAAAACTTCAGTTCCTGTAAAAGAGGAGCCAGAAACTTGGTGTAGATAAAAGAACATCGACAAAGGTTATCATGCAAGAAGAAGGTCCCAAGAAGGTCCACACACACACACGCACACACACACACACTCACACTCGCTCAATTGCCTCTTTTTCTCTATCCGCCTCTATTCAAAGCGCTTCTCTTGCTGATGGGGCTCAGTCCTCCCGTACTGACCCTCCTCCTGGTCCTGCTGGAGGAGAGCCTGCTGGCTGAGCCTGGGTTGGCCTCATCGCACTGGGTGTTGCTGCACTGGCACTGCTCCACGTGCATGTAGGTGTAGGGCCTCTTGCTGCCGTCGCGGCAGGTGAGGGTCACGTTGCGATCGCTGGTACGGGACTCGCGGCAACACGTGCAGATGTGCTTCATTGTGGCCTCCAGCTCAGAGTACCTGGCGATCGGGGAACACAAGAGCAAGAGGAGGGGGTCAGTGTGACACACACATAGACACACACACACTCACAAACACACACACACACACACACAAGGCTGGTCAGTGTACGATAAACACACACACACACAAAAGGGGGGTCAGTGCACGACACACTCACACACAAACACTAATCATACTAGATGTACAGAGAAGCAGTCATGGCCCCAACTGTTGCAGGTGAGTTGCTTTGGCTAAATATCAGTTTTGATTCCATCCCACTCTGGTGGAGGCAGAGGTGGGGAGGGCAGTTTGTTCTGACGCAGGGGCAGTGAGACGTGGACATCTGCATGCCTGCAAGCATGAGTGATTCACAGGTGCTCTACTTTCAGCATTTACCTTCACTTTGGACTTGGCTGCATCGCTGACGGCTGTTTTCTTAGAGGGTGTATGTGTTTGAGATTTAGGAGAGGAGAAGTGCTCAGTGTGAAGTTCTGTTTGAATTGTGCTTATGTGTGTGTATGTGTTTGTGTGCAAGACAGGTTTTAGGTGTGTGTGTGTTTTGGTGTATGTCTGTGTGCGTGTGTGTGTATGTGCGTGTGTGTGAATGTAAGTTTAAGACAGGTTTTTGGTGTTTTTGGTTTTTGGTGTGTGTGTGTTTGTGTGCATATCTGTATTTGTGTATGTATTTGTGTGTATAAGACAGGTTCTACACTAAGTGTATGTGTGTGTGTGTTTGTGAGTATGTCCTCAAATAAAGCAGGTTTTACACACTGCACTGAGACTCACTTGCTGTAGGCGTTACAAGCCCCCTCACAGTACGCTATCTCCACTTCGTCGTCAGACTGGCAGCCATCGTGGGTGATCGTCTTCAGCACCGTCTCCACCTTGCAGCCCTTGTCTACTGGCTCACCTGTGGGAACATGGTGTGTCCTTTACCCTGTACCTGAGAGCTTTCAAGGCACTGAGCCCTCATTAAACACACAGTCTGGGCAGTTTTATGAGATGATTTTATGGCTTGGTATACTTACAAACTTGGCAGCAACCATTGGACAGTGTCTGAGTCGTCCCCTAAGGAACAGGAATAACAGCATTTTAAAATCTTCCTATTTGGATACATGGCAATTCAAGATTACAATACACCATTTACTTATAAGACATTTAGACAATCTCTAAATGTGTTTGGTTATGTGAATATTTCCATGGTGAAATATTAATGCACTGTTTTATATTTGTGTGTGTGTGTATACATTGTCTCTGGGCCTAGTAGTCAGACCCGTCACACCATATTAAAGACTTACAGGCTGGCAGTTTTCCTCACTGAATGGGGGACACTGGATGTCTGACTTGGTAGCAATGAACTTATCCCCCTCTTTAGTGCAGCTGTAGGTCACACACGCATTATCAGGAGGGGACCAGGTGTTGCCAGGCTACAAACACATATAAACAGGTCAGATGACAGAATAAACAGAATCTTTGTGAGTGAGTGTGTGTGTGTGTGGTGCAGCATGTACCATCTAGTGATTTTATACCATTCAATGTTCAGAAACAAGCACATCTAATGATTTTAATTTATTCATTTCCATTGTTATGCCCTTACTGAATATCAAACAACATGTGATTGATGATCTCCATGGGATAATGTACTCCCTATCTGACGGGTAATTAACCTTACAAGAACCCAGAGTACACACTGCCCTCTTCTTCAATCAAATTAACACGCCTTTGTGTACACAATGGGGATGCCATTGGCAAGAAAAGACAAATGTTTTTTTTTTTTGAGACAGGTTTCACTGCACTTCATTACGTACATTTGCACAACCAGGTTTCAATATTTTTTACTTTTCCATGAATTACTCTGCTCTACCTCCATAGTGCACACTGGATGTGTAGTCATCTTTAAGTTGTGGTTCTCTGGTTGGGCTCTAAGTCATGAACCATAGCGAAAAGCCTTTACAGAATTCTAAATGCTGACTGATGCAGCCTAGAGGCCAGCTGTGAACTACTATATTATCTTGCGTATTGGGTTCAAAGGCTTTCATGGAAATATCTTTCCTCCAGCCCAAAGAATTTAATATCTTTTCTCTGTAATTTTGAAAACATTTTTTGCCCCATTCTACACCTCTCTCTCTTTTTATGCACAAAAGACAGACAACATCCGCAAGTTCACTACATATTTTTATACTGTTAACTGTGTTTTATACTGTTAAAAAAAACCTTGATTCCTTGAAAACATCAATGAACCTTAAATGTTCCCCTACCTCCAGCAGGTGCACAGATCCACTGATGTTAAGAGAGCAGTGGGTCTGGATGCACTCCCCACAGCAAGCTTCATAGTCATAATTGTCAAACTGGTATTCATAGCCCTAACAGCAGGAGTGTGTGTGTGACACACGCACACACATACACAGAGAGAGAGAGAGAGAGAGAGAAAGAGAGAGAGAGAGAGAGAATAGTAGAGTTAGCTAAATGAAACAATATCATTATTGGCCAAAGAGTAGCTAGTTATCCCAATAGTAGAGTTAGCTAAATAAAGCAATAGCATTAATGATAAATGTGATTCTTACAGGTTCACATTCTTCTTTACACTCCACCATCTTGCAGTTGACTTTCAAAAATGGAGTGTTGAGCTCTTTCTCTGTAGAACATTTGCAGTCTTGACACTCTATCACTGGCACACTCTCTCCAGGCTAGTGAGCAATGAAAACACCAGACAAATTATTCTTTTCCAACCGTGCAGTGAACCAGATGCTAATTATCATTTCACTGGGATAGTGATAGCTTGCTTTCCTCTGCTGCATGGTGAAATCAATAATTAGTTTACGTAAATACAAGCAGCATGAAGGCTTGGTAAAGTTACCTTATATTCTGTCCCCTTATGTAAACAGATTTCCTTGGGCTCTGAGGAACAGTATAAACATGCAGTTACTACTGTATGTGTTTAAAGAGTTGTAAGTCTTTATGGGCTATTAGTCTATTGATATTAGTGATTGATGTTTGTGATTGATATTAGTAATTAGCATTAGTTAATAACGACATACCACATGTAATTTCCTGGCAGCATTTCCCTTCTTTAACTGTTAGCACTGGTTCATAGCCCACATCACAATTGTTATTAGGTGGGGGACACAATGAGCTGTCACATTCTGAAATGAGAAATACAAACAAAACTTTTAGTTTTCGACGTCAAGTGAAAGCAGCGAGATACTCCAGAAACCGTTATGTATAATAACTTACTGCAGGACAGCAGTGAGCAGCATGGGTTGGCTGGGTCAGTCATGTTGATCAGGACGAAGCCTGGCTCTGTACATGAAGTGACGCTGGGTGGCGGGCACGGCTTCACCGTACAGCGGATAGTCCGAGTTTCCTCCAAACACACACAATCCTGGCACTTGTACTCAAACCTCTCGTTGAACTGTCAAAAGGCAAACACACACACACACACACATACACACAACCATATCCACCAGACACACAGACATGACCACATGGAAAGATGATTAGTAATTATAACTGATGCCTAATGGTCAGGCAAGACCAGGCAGTTCCTTTATAAAGCAAATTTCATATGCAGTGGAAATGTAATGTGCTTCACACACAGTCAGCAAGACAAAGAACAAAAAAAAAAAAAACGTTAAGAAAAAGTACAAAAAGCAGCAGATTAAAAAAAGTGACATTTCTAACAGGATAAAATAAAAATACATGAAAAAATAAAATAGTAACATCTTAGCAATTACAAAATAATTAAAACAATTACACATTTTTTTTAGCTGTGATTTGAAAATGGAGAGTGCACTTTTCTAATTTTTTAGGTACAGAGCAGCGGGTTTTTTTTAAAGGTCTCATTCCATCATATTTTCATTCATTTTGTGGTGGTCCCTTGTCTAAAATAATGTCATAAGAGTTGGTTTCGACAAAAAATATGCTGTGGTTGTCTTGTTTCAAGCTATTTTAGTTAGGTGAAAACGAGAGCAGGGATAGCTTGAGAGGATTCTTATGAATATTAATGATATGCAAATGTATCGCCTCTGATTGGCTAACAACACTGTGACGCTCCCTCTAGTGGGTCTGTCGGCAGGCAGCCTAACGTTTTCTTGAGGGTGGGTTAACTGCATAGCTAATGATCAAATTGACGTACATTTGTACGGCTTTTACGATTCGCTCGTTTTTCCCGGCAGCGAATACAGACTACAGGGGTAGGAAAGCATTTTGAAGTTGAGAATAGAACAACAACAACATGGGCTGACCTATGGTAATGTAAAAACATCAAGTCTTAAACGGTTTATTTTGGAAGGAGACCTTTAAAACATTTCAAGGTGTTGAAACATATTAATTATGTACTACATATATTGATTTTAAAAAGTCAAAAAGTGCTGTAGTTCAAAATTCTGAATGCGTCAGTCATGTGCATGCACAACCTTTGACACATCACATGCCGACAACTAATCACTGTTGACAAGTACTTCCCTTGGCACAATCGTCTAAAAATTAATTCAAATAAAAATTATACATTAGACCATTATCAGAGTGAGAGGATGAACTCACAGTCATGATGGACTCATGGTTTGTGCATACTGACAGAGAAAATTCAGTATTATTGCTTACAACTTTATTTGCAGTCACACCTATTCACACACCTATTCTGAATGGGAAACAGGTAAACGTATGGGGTGAAACATTAGTCAGCAGAATATCCTGTTATAACACAAACTCCCTTTCAGATTGACTACACTATAATACAGCTCTGTTCCTAAGGACCAGCTGAGTCACACTCACCTCTCGTGCGATACCATCAGGATCCAAACATCCTACATAAACAAAAAATGATGGGCAGCAATGAGTCACTATACATATACACATACACTATGCACATACACTATACACACATACTATACACATATAATATAATATATAATAAAATAATATAATATAATATAATATACATCTCACCACATTTGTCCACACATATACTTGATTCCTTGCTAAAGAGTTTGGTGCCCTCCGGACAGAAGCAACCTTCTGTTATCACATCCATGCCTGGTTCACTACAGTTGAAACACAACCAAATGCTATGTTATGAGGATGTTGGCCTGTTGTTTGAGGTCACTGAGTGCTGTCAGTAGAAAAAGAACCAGAAAATTCGACCAAACCAAACCAGACCAAACAGTGGACATGAGGCTAATAATAACTGGACAGGACTCACAGAAACTCCTTTTCAGTTTAATTTTCCTATACAGTTTCCCATTTCTCATTTTTAGGGTTGGCTTTTGCAAAAAAATTCTCATACTCTTTCTTACAGTAATCCTTTAACATAAGAAAACAATTATTCATGTCAACAGGTGCAGAGAGTAGCAGACTCACTCGTCATCACATGTCGGCTGTTCAGCAGGGCCACAGGGCTTGTAGACTTTGTCAGCTGGGCAGTTGCTAGCTACACATGAAACAGACAAATTGTATTTGTTTTTTAAGGATTAACTATCTACCAAAATATTTACTACAAAAGAGTACATTTATTTAAAAGAAGATGACCATACACTGTATTGCATACACATGCAACAGTGCATGAATACTGCTTTGCCATTCCTAAATATTAATGTGTAATATATCATATGTGTGGTATGGAGTGTAGAAACTGCAGCCTACCACACAGGGTAGTGTGGTTCCTCCAGTCGATGCACAAGCCAATCTGGGCACAGGCTGCAGCATATGTCTGCAAGCTGGTGCACTCCACAGCTGCATTTTCCATGTGGCAGCTGTCAAACACGCAGCTATCAAAGAAGCGGTCGGGAGGAATGTGGGGGTGGCACTCAGCAAACAAACTGAAGGAGACAAAAACAACAACACAGAAGCCTCAGAGGGACATGCAAAGCTGGCAATGAAATGCACAAGTAGGACGTAACTCTACACATACAGGGAAAGGCAGTAGGGGCAAAAACTGCACTACATTATCCTGAACCGAACATCTGGGAGAGTGGTCAATGACAAAGGGCCAAAGAGATACAGTGTAGAGAAAATAAAGTGAAGAAGTATTGTCGATAAAATGAAGTGTTGAAAGCGTTCTGGAAAACCAGACTGTCTGGTCGAAATCTGGACTAATGGCCACACTAATTAACACATTATCAATTTGTACTTATCATCAAAACAAAGCAAAGTGACAGCCAACACTAATGAGGGCAGAGTTTCATTTTCCTGTGTCCCTTTTAGTTAGTATTAGCGGCTAATTCACAATTTCCATCTACAATGCAGCAAGAGCTGTTGTTCTTGCTGTTGGCACCTTAATAAACAGGGATCTGGCAGCTAGAGCTAAATGACTTTCAAATTGACTTTCATTTAGGCCTAGCTGCCAGTTTACTGATCAGGCTGTATTGTACAAAATTCTTTTGACTATAGTTACTGACTTACTCGCTTTTGATGAGGTCACAGATTGAGTGATCAGTGCAAGGTCTGAGTGTTGGTACTGGGGTTGGTGCACCAGTGGGCACCACATCGGGCACAGGACAGTCCGGCCTGTACACGTCTTTAGCAGGCCAGAAGTCAGCCATTATAGCACAGTTCTCAAGTAGCCGGCCATCGGGCAGCCTGCAGTCATCATGAGGGTTGTTGTTGCAGGTTCCTGAAAGAGTGGAGGAGCACATTTACAGACCCAGTCACACACACACACACACACACACACACAAACAAAAAAGTACAAACTTCAATACATGCCAACCATTCCTGTATTGAGCCAACCTCAAACACTCAACTGTACATACACATAGCTTGCTTTTCCCCCCCATCATGTTCCATTTTAAATACATGCATAATAAGGTCACAAATTATAAGATTGCTATTGTGATGGTAAAATTGCATTGATTTGTTAAATAGATTCTACTACATCAGAGAACAAGGTACAACACTACTTTCATACATTCTGTCACAAGTACTAGTCTACAGAGAATGAGTCACATACAGTAAGTAGTACACTGAATAATGACTTTGTCTCACCACAGTGCCCTTGTGTGTTATTGCCAAAGCGCTGGTAAGGAAGATTCACTGTGAAGCCCACTATTCCGAAGGTCACTACGATTTGCAACTGGGGGATCTCGTAGATCAATTTGAGACCGGAGTTTGACACCCTAATGCCATTCTTTGCATGAGGAAGCCTTAGTATATTGCCATCTCTCTGTGCCTGTGCATTGAGAATGGGACAAGGTGAAATACAACAATTTGATTTACATTTAAGTTTTTTTGACCATTTGTTCACAGTGAGAATGAATCCTTCTAGTCTATATCTACTTAGAATTACAGAAAGGTGTCATCGATCAGTGTCAAGTTGGTTGTTTAATGGCACAAGGAACTGTAGGACATCTTTTACCTTTGTTTGCTTCAAAAGGACCACCAGTGTACTCTACGCTAAAGGAGGTTTGAGAGGAAGTAATGAAGCACCTTTCCTAAGCAGCCAACTGAGAACCCAAAATGCTCCACTGAACATTTGAGTGAGTTAGTCTCTCACAAAGGAACTCTTCTCAGCCTGACAAGCCAGACTATAAAGTCAAAATCTATTATCTAATTATGACCACTGGAGCTTAATCCAAAGGGCGGAATTAGTAGTTGTCTTTAGAACTGCCATTGCATGCAAAAGGTAGCCAGATAAGGTAAGGGATACCAACATGGATACAGCAATGTGTTTGGTCTGATCAAACATAGGAGAACAGAGGGCCTATGGTTGCATAGCAACACCATTGACAGCTAGTATGCCTAGATTTCTCAGTTAAACACTGCTAAAAAAAACAAATAAAAACAGGTCCCTGAGAATTAATAATAAGAAAAGCTTATGAGATTAGCCATAGGTGTCCCACTGATTATGTTTTAACATTCCATTTTGCTGTTTGATGTGATAGAAACCTAGCAGTTGTAGCACAGAGGGTTCATGCGGAGCATCTAAAATGACCACCAGAGGCTTGTCAACCCTTCAAAATTCATACAAAATAATACTCTAATGGTCCAGTTGGTTTGAACATACCTCCAAATTGACAGGGCCCATTAGGTTGTTGTTCTTGAGTGTAATGACATCTGATTTATATGAGATTATGATTGATCGTGGACAGGAGACATCTTCTCTGGGGTCACACTTGACGTTGTCAACATAGATTTTAAAGTTGAACACAGGGTGGATCTCTTCCATTAGTACATATGTGCAATTTCCTTGATGACTATATGAAAGCCCATCAAATGTCACATAGTGGGGATCTCCCCATCCTTCGCAGAAACCTAAGAAAACATAAATTGTCATGTTTTTATATATTTACATTTTTATTTTCTTGCAGCATAACTACCTTTCCCTAACAGAGATCATTTCAAAACTTTTTAACCGAGTTTATGAAGTTGAATCAGATAAATCAGAAATAAAGTTGTAGAGAAGGGACATACAGTCACAAGCATATTTCTGACAGCAGAGGTTCTCATCCCACACTAACACTGGTTTCTTCCCATTAGCACAGGTGATGGTCTGGAGAGGTGGACACTCATAGGGGATGATCTCAATGATGTTATCCTCAATGCAGCGAGCCAGAGTGCAGTTGCAGAGCCAAAAGGTTTCATTTTGCTAACCAAAAAAAGAGTGGAATATTACTTTGTTCTATTCTACTATATTTGTTAACTGTATCTGTGACATTTTGAAATACAATGAGAAATGGCGATAAATAAAACATTAAACTTGATTTCGTAAAATCTCCATAAAAATCCAGTTCAAACATTGTTCCCTCTCTGGTAAACAAAAGTATACTGCTTTCTGATAAATTCCTAAATGCATAAATTCAAACCTGTTTGGGGGTAATATTTAGCCTATTATTTAGTATAGGCTAGCCTACATCTCCAGGCTGCACCACTATAAAAGGAATAAATAACACGATAGATTTACTATAGTATTTACATGTCCAGCAGTCTGTCACAATCCCAATTCTTATTAATAGCACACACATATCACATCTCAATAAGGGCAACCCCATTGAAAGGTAGTCATAACTAGATCTGTTAATGTTTGCATCACCAGGCAGATATGCAAGTTTATAGCTGTCAAAAACACAATCCCCCAACCACCACCACAGGGATGACTGGAACCTACATATGCTCGGAGGAGAAGTTTGCTGAAGTTTGCGTTTTGCTGTAGCAAATATTCTGGTTGTTTTTCCAACAGAAAGCAGCACTGGTCTCAAACCCATGAGTCGGGCCTCAAATAACAGAGTTATTATCTTTTAAGGAGGCTAAAGTCTATTGTTCTGTGCGTAGCTTTAGAAAATCACAAAGAAAGTACACTTACATTTTTGTCCCACTCAGGGCAGTCTGGGGAGGTAGTTGTGGGAGTTGGAGATGTAGTTGTAGTTGGAGTGGTGGTGTGACAAGGGCCTGTGCTGTTCTGTATTTCACAGATATCGGAGCAAATCATTGTGAGGCAGATCCCTGATCCAAGGTGAAGCCCATCAAAGATTATGTCACCTAAAAATGATCAGGTACAGGTTGTAGTTTTATTTAAAAGAGCAAGTACAACAACAACATGACATACTATTTTGAGTCTTATCACATGTACAATTACATACCACTGTAGAGTTATGGTACTAAGGTGGTGAGGAATAGAATGGCAATACCTCAAGTCCATTTATTCTTCTAATTCATAAATCACAGCAAAATTCAACACAGAAAAGCAAGAGAGCTCTTAAGAGTCTTACCAGGGTTGTACTGAGA
This sequence comes from Limnothrissa miodon, assembly GCA_017657215.1. Classification (NCBI taxonomy): domain Eukaryota; kingdom Metazoa; phylum Chordata; class Actinopteri; order Clupeiformes; family Clupeidae; genus Limnothrissa; species Limnothrissa miodon. Next base: position 186,422 of record JAGFZM010000984.1, read on the forward strand.
ACCATTTACAATGCATACACATGGAGTGGTTGCTTCAGGGGTGGACACTGCAACAGTGGTTTGCTCTGGTGTTGCTGAAGTATGTTTGGGTGGAGTCGAAGGAGGTGGGGGTCCTGTGGTTGTTGTTGTGTCAGGAGGTGGAGGTGTTTCAGGGGTCGAAACTGCAGCGGTGGTTTGCTCTGGTGTTGGTGAAGTATGTTTGGGTGGAGTGGAAGGTGGTGGGGATCCTGTGGTTGTGGTTGTACCAGCTGGTGGAGGTGTTTTTGGGGTGGAGACTGCAAGTGTGGTTTGTTCAGGCGTTGGCGAGGGACCTGGGGGTGGAGTGAAAGGTGGTAGGGGTCCTGTGGTTGTGGTTGTACCAGGAGGTGGAAGTGTTTCAGGGGT